>JAMKCH010032211.1:0-17435 GCA_023653785.1 Ophioderma brevispina | reverse complement strand
GAGTACGAACAATAGAAAGCAAATGGCTGCCTCCGCTTCAATATGTGGCTGCCGCGTAGCATATACACTAATCGGTGTGATACAAATTGATGTAGTGTTAGAGGTGGCCAGGTGTAAATAATAGTGCCCCTGGATCATGTGCTCAGATACTTGTTTTTCTCATAATCAATGCGCGCTTAGGTAAAAGATTGTATTTAGACGGCCGGCCAATTACAGCAAAAAGTTGCTAAGAAAAACGTTTTGACGGCTTATCGTCCCGTCGTCGTCGTTAATTTGTTACAAAAACTCCAACCATGTGATTTGCCTCCTAATGGGGACACACAATAGCGGTAGGGGATTGTCTGGGCCCTTCTAATTTTTCAAGTTTAGGGTAAAAATGGCCAAAAAAAGGTCAAAATTGTCCCAAGAAAATAGGTAAATCAGTCGAAATGCATTCCTTTCTTACTATCTATCATAACATGTCCCGTTCGCGTTACCTTCAAAGCGAGTAATATTTAATCGAAATAGAATGGAAGTCTTCAATTTATATTTTTTGGGTTCAAAAATGGCAAAAAAAAAAAAACAAAAAAGGTCAAAATTGTCCAAAAATAGGTAAATCAGTCGAAATGAATTCCTTTCTTAAAAAAATCTATCGAACATGTAATTTTAGCTTCAAGGAGTCATATTTTGGAATATATATAAGCAATTCAGATGATAAAAAAATTTTGGGGTCGAAATGGCAAAAAAGGTTCAAAGTACGTCCAAAAATAGGGTAAATCAATCATATTGCCTTCTTTTCTCAAGCTTTTAATGAACATGTGCGTGTACATCCCAAGGGAACACAAATGAGAGGGGAATGAGTGCTAGCCATTTCAATTGTATATTCTCGGGGTAAATTGGCAAAAAAAACATCAAATTGTCCCCAAAATCCAATTAAATGAGTCAAAAATGCCTTCATTCTCAACATCATAATGGGAATATGTAAAATTTTCTTCCCTAAGAACTATAATTAACTGCGTATCGTGGTCATTTCGTTGACCCGTTGTATGGTTCAAAATGGCCAAAACAAGTTCAACTTTGTCCAAAAATAATAAATAGTCATAACACTCTATTTCTCAAAATAGCTTAAAGGACATAATTTATTTACTTCCCCAGGGACAGTGAGATAGAAATAAAGTGCTAGACTTTCAATGAACACATTTGGGATATTATTTTTAAATGTCCAAAAGGGTAAAAAAATGTCAAAATATGGTTATAATTATTTTTTAAAACAGTCATTAATTGCCTCTTTTCTAAAATACTCAATGGAATATCAGTAGGTGGGATACAGTGCAGGTATTCCCATGTTACCCATTTTGGACTCACATGGGCTGAGGATCAAAATGAACTCAATATTGGAGGGGGAAAAGGGAATCTCGAGATTTATGGTCATATGGTCAGAAATATCAAACTAAACTATGATTGATAAAGTAATGAATGCAGCAATAATTGTACTTAAGGTTTATTGTTATTATGCTTAAATTTACATCCCTCAGTAAATTAGGGTAGGATGGTATCCAATTCTCTGATTTGATGGGAAATTATACACAAATGGGTAAAATTGAGCCTATGCCCCTATCGTCAAAAATTTGTTAATCAGGTTCAGCATATCACCAGGAGTACTTAAAGTTGAATAGTTGGCCATTATATGCACTTTTCTGGAGGGAGCAAAAGAAATCAAAGAAATCAAAGTTGTTATAATTGTTATTATTAATGCCCTCCTTTACTCATAGTGCTATGTACACGATAAACAAAAATACTAAGAAGTAAGAACGCATTTTATATAGCACTGCGGTTTATTATTTGTTCAGTGGATAAGCTATTGCCGGGTTCTTCCTCTTTCCATTGATATCAAAATACGTTAACAACACTTAATAGCTAGTGGGCGTCAGAATGACGTCATCGAGTCCTCGAGTCTGCAAAATTGGTACCCAAATTGGAATTTCCACAAAAAATTCTAGGTGAAAATCCAATTTGCGCTAAAAAAAAGTTAGGATATCGGATTTTCACGGGGGGTTTTAGCTACTCTAAATGATGAACAAATGGCTTACTTTCTATAAACATAGAGTTTTGGGTAAATGTGCATATCTTCTTAAAAAAGCACCATTAAATTGAATTGGGTGGAAACCTTTAGCCCCGCGCACCCTTACCCTTTCGACTTGACGGCATACCCTAACCACTGTGAAGGTACTACCTCACATTTTTTCGCTAAACTGACACAAAGGATGAGAGAATGATTACCTAAAAAGCTTTTTATGAAAGCTTTTGGAATTGTAGCGCAGTTGAATATAATTTTAATTTTGGTGGTTTAATCACAGGTCAACAGACTGATTATTTGGTAAAGAAAGAAAGAACCCGAAATGGGAAAAAAAAAAAAACAGTCAATGTTTCCAATTTGGCGGCAAATTCAGTTATGGTTTAAATGGTCCCCAAAAGTCATTTCTCCTACATGGTTGCGAAATTAAATTAAAGGGTTCTTGTTGCATTTGGCTATTTTTTATTTAATGCTTAATCCACCACTGACACTAGGGCATGTGAATCCACCAGAAACGGACAAGCTGATGGATATGTTTAGCTGCTTATTGATCAAACGCAGGGTCAAATATAAAACAAGAGCCAGCAGACCCTCAGACCCTGATAGACATGTGTTATAACGAATACTACGTTTACAGGCCTGTGAGTGCCTAGAATAATTCTCGGTGGAATAAAATTATTTACAATTTACATGAGAACCAGAGTATAGAGGAGGGAAATATCAATTGCATATCAAAATTCGACAAGGTATAAAAACTAATTTTAACCTGCTATGCGGTCATTTGTGTTCATCAGAAGCGAATAAGTTCAAAGGAACATTATTATTGTGATCTACTGGTTTTATTTTTAATTCAATATCAAAGTTCGGCTATTCTTAAGTATAACCATAAGAAATTATGTTACAATAGTAAGATGTAGTTTAAAAAAAACTCAAAAAAGTATTTAGCTGATTATAAGGTCATTAAAATAAACATCGAGACTCTAGAAAAAGGCAAACACCATGGGCCCTAAACAACTATGTTTTTAATATATTCAATAGAATTATATAAAGTCACAGGGTAATGGTAATAATAAATTATGACAAAGTCACATGGTTTTATCAAATTGGTCTTCCATTTAGTTGAATTCCTTGTTCCCATTTCGACTCCAAACTCTATGGAATGGATAGCAGTCCTATATATACCATGTTTACTTAAATTAATCCGTGGGATTTGTAAACGCAATATTCTTTTGGACCATACGTGCAAAAAAAAAAGAAGACATAGGTACGACAATCAAAGCGATTTTTACGTTTCGTCTATCTCACCCTTTTAATTGATTCTGATCAGTTTTTTGATTGAATTTTGTCCCATTTATCATTTGACCAAGTATTATTAAAGTTAAATAGATATAGCACTCTTTACCCGCTTGAAATGAAAAGGCAATGACTACTTTGAAAAGAGGGCGCCCATGGTAATAGAGTTGATGCATTTCAACCCAAAATATGTTCAATTAGGCCAACTATATAGCTTTCGATTCACTTATTATGTGATACCTTTGCAATGTACGTGATTGGACCATTTTGGAAACAAGTTTGACCTTATTTTGGTCAGTTTGACTTCTAATTAAAAATATGAAAAACTAGAATGACAAGCTACCTAGTACTACTATTGCGTTTCCTTGAGATATAATGGCAAATGTTTCCTTGGAAAATGTTTGTGAAACGAAAGTATTGGGACTGTGGCGGTAGTCCATTTTGGCCAATTTTCCCCCAATTTTATTCCACTTAAATATGACTATTGAAGGGCGGAATGGACATGTTTATCATTATTTTAAAGAAATGAATGCATTCGACCAGGATTTTTACCTATTTGGGACAATTGTTATCTGTTGTTGGCTATTGTGACCCCAAATTTATAAACTGAATAGCTTCCCTTTATATTCAATTAATGGGCTCCTTTGAGGTTAAATGACCCATGTTCTGATAGATTATTTTAAGAAAAGGAATGCATTTCGACTGATTTGAACCTTTTTGGACAAATTTTGACCCTTTTTTGGCCATTTTTGACAGCCCAATAAAGGGAGGAAGGGGGAAGTGGGATGCCCCCGGGGAGCAACGGGAAAAGGACGCAGTCTTTTGAAGGTAATGAACATTGGTGATTCGCACACCACATTTTATTTAGAAAGGAATGCATTTTCGCTGCGTTACCTATTTTTGGACCATTTTTACCCTAAAATAAAATGGTAGAAAGGCAAACACCACATACGTTGATGTACATCCCATGGTGGTATGGATCCACTAGGTGGACCTTTGTAAACAAACAACAGCCGTCAAAAGTCAATTGTTGAAGTCCTTTGTGCCGGCCCGTATATATCATTGAGGCGGTTTATTAAACTCAAGACGACTGACGTTCATTTCATTCGTTGTGTGTGGCCAATGGGTAGACAAAAATTTAACCACCCAATGCCAACCCCCAAACACCAACAACTGATATTTGCCGGATTGTTTGTATCGGAATTACAGTATCTGTGTATACAAGACCCAAACTAAGAATATTCCGTATGCAATATTCAAAAGTCAGCGCCCCACCGGACACGACTGTTTGAAGGGCGACTTCACTCCTTGGTACAATTACACGAGTGAAATTCCATAAGAGCAAAAACGATTTATGGAGAGACATCAAATTTTAGATGTAGGAGGGCACCGAAAGGGATGATCGGCAATCAAAATTCAAGTTACGGCACTAGAATCTACCAAGAAATCGAACCAGGGCGCGCGCGTTGGTGACCAGGCGGGCGATTCGACTGTCTACCAACAACCCTACAGACCACAGTACACTAGCATTAGTTAAAAGTGTAATATAGTTTATTAAAATAGCCTCTATGGTCAAAAGACCAAACAGAAATTGCAAAAAAGACATTAACATTAAAATGATGATATTGTACATTAAAAGAGTACCAATATTGGAGAACACAGTGGAAGAAGGACTCAAAGGCCAAAACTGTCCCGAGTCCATCCCAACAATCCTGGTACCCGTCGGGTAGTATTCAGGAGTAAATTTCAGGAGCACAGCTCATGACGTCATAGTACAATTTGGGTATTAAGTATGAGTCATCTTGAATGAGCTATGTTTAGCTCGATGACGTCAGATGTTTTTTTCCCGGTGTATTACGTCATGTATGTGTAATTTTGTATCGTAAGTGCATGGTACTGTGTAAGGGTATGTCTTATATGTACATACGGTATTAAATACTGACACACGTGACAAAAGAAAGAATGAAACGAAACAAAGATAGGCCTATTAATATTACGCAGAGTGTTTTATTATATACAAATCCCGGCGATGTTAAGAGTATAATATAAACTATTATGTTACATTACTAGTATACGATATAAGATACAACATGCAGAAACCGTGAAATAGGTATAAGTTCTTGATATATAATTTTATGTTACATAGAACAAAACCCTGCAAGACTGTCATGGGTTCTGTAGGATGATTTACCCAAAATTCAATATTTATTTAACAGTAACTGCAAAGAACATTGCATTTATTCACTAGTTAGTCGTTGAGATTCACGATTCATTTTCTTCGGATGACTCTTCACCATCTTCTCCTCATCTGCTTGAACACAACGCGTTGAACTTAGCGTCAATTTTTTAACTTAATTCATTAAATGGATTTATCATTGTCAATGCCTTCTCCAATTTATCCTCTCTAGTCACCAAAACAATGTCTTGGTAAGCCCTCGTCATCATTCAAATGCAAAGAACTGACAAGAAGTCTTTGAACTATGGCAAAAAAGTTCCTTTGGACCAGGGCTACGTGTTTTCAATATGCCTTTTCTGTAGCTTGATCTTCAACCTTTTTTTTTTTTTGTCCAAAATTCCCTTACTTGTGTATTTTCATACTCATTTCCACAAATTCAGTCGTTTCTTAGCTTTGCTAAGCCATTATTGATAGGCTGTGTAATCTTCCCAAGTTGCAGAACTGATTGCACCTTCGTCATCTCGTATAGTCGTCATCGGTGACTCAGAATCAACATTATCTTCAGATCTGATTCCGAGTCATCTCTCTGGTTTTAAACTTTCGTCTGGTGATCCAGGAGATACCAACATGTCCCTTTTTAGGAAGTTTTCATATTCCGATCCAGGGCTGTACTCCATTTCAGTATTTCCTCCCATCCGTTGAGTTTCTCCATCGGCATATTTTTCCACGTGTCGATTGTAAAGTATATTTTCGTGCAAACGCTTGTTGCACAAGTGAAAAGCGTGAGGTTTGATGCCAGGAGAGAGGAAATCCTGTTAACAGGCTGAGATCTTCTCCCGAATGACAAAAACTGAGAGAAACGTATGCATTATTATTGTTTGTAAATTGTCCTCCCCCCACTTGCACAATCCTTGCACATAACTACGTTTTTCTACACTTCTTGCACATTTTTTGCACATTCTTACACATGTATGCAATTCTAACATGTTTTGCACATTCTTACACATGTCTGCACATTCTTGCACACGGTCTGCACATTTCTGCACATTCTTGCACATTCCTGCACATTTTTTGCACGATTTATGCCATTTTTTGCACATCTCTGCACATTCGCTGGCACTTTCTTCTCTGCACATGTCTTGCACATTGCTGTCACATTTACATATCTTGCCATTCTGCACGTTACCCTTCTTGCACATTTGTACACATTCTAAACGGTCTTGCCTTTCTGCACATTCCTGCCACCCTGCACAAATGCCCTGTCATTTTGCGGTTGCAAGTTTACCTGGTAAAATGCTAAGAGGTTATATTTTAAGATACTATATAGAAAAACTTTTACTTTGAACAAAACACCTTAGATTATAAGTCCTACTTTGTGGTGTTGTGGATAGTAAACTGTAAGTGCTCTTGAGTCCCAACTATTTTTTTTCTCACTGCGCCTTACATCTGTACCATGGTGTCGTGTCGTAACTTGTCGTGTATGACGTACTTCTTTAAACCTTATTGGCTAGGTCTACATGTCATAACTTGTCGTGTACGTGCATGAAGTCACATCTCTAAACCTCATTCACTAGGCACAACATTGACATAACTTGTTAGGTATGACGTCACAGATTTCTTTAATCGCGCAATATGTTGTTTGGTCAAAGCAATGACGGCGTGCATAATAGTATAGATAAGCACTCTACTCTCAGAGGAAATTGGAAGAAGATAGGACCCTCTAACCACTTGTTTATTTATTTTTTTTTTTATTATTTGTGTTTCATGTACTTTTTTCATTTACTATTTTGATTCGTTATTATATTATTATTTATTTTTATTTTACTAGTTAAAATGGCAACCCAAGGAGGTATAATATTTACTATGATACGTCCTTCATGCAAATACGGAAATGCAGCAACGGCCACACTACAGAGTTCTGGAAAGCAATTTTCAATTAACACAAGAAGCGTTAAAATCAGTAGGTCTATTGATAAAGGAAATATCCCACTCCAGTATTCCTAAAAGATCAACCTGATAGGTAGTGATTCACCACTAATAGATGAGTCTGAGTAAGTCTGAGTCAACCGATGGACGAGGATGACGATGATGACCACAAGTGCAGGCATCAAGTTCTGACTGGAAGATAACACAGCCTATCAAGACTGGCTAGCAGAAGCTAAGAAACGACTGGACTAGCTTTGTTGGAATATGAAGTATGAAAAATACACAAGTGAAGATCAAGCTACAGAAAAGGCCAATATGAAAACACGGTGGGCTGTCAAAAGAACTTTTGCACAGGTTCAAAAGGGACTTCTTGTCAAGTAATTTGCATTTGAAAGATGACGAGGCGTCGTACAAGACATGTTTGGGACATAGGAGGAGAAGAAATTGGGGAAAGGCACATGGACCTGGAATAAATCCCCTTAATCGACTTATAGCTAAACATGACGTAAGTTCAACGCGTTGTTTCAAGCAGATACTGAAGAAGATGGTTGAAGAGTCATACGAAGCAAAATGAATCGTGAATCTCAACGACTTAATAATGAATTAAATCACTGTTTTTGCAGTTACTGTTAAATAAATATTGAATTTTGGGTAAATCATCCTACAGAACCCATGATAGTCTTGCAGGGTTTGTTCTATGTAACATAAAATTATATATATAACCATTTATACATATTTCACGTTTTCTGCATGTCGTATACTAGTAATGTAACATAATAGTTTATATTATACTCTTAACATCACCGGGATTTGTATATAATCAAACACTCTGGCGTCATATTAAATAGGCACTATCTTGTTCGTTTCATTCTTTCTTTTGTCACGTCCCTGTGTCAGTATTAATACCGTAAGGTACATATATAAGACATACCCTTACACGTAACCATGACATTACGATTTACAAAATTACACATACATGTCACGTAATACAACAGGGAAAACCCCATCTGACGTCATCGAGCTAAACATAGTCATCAGATGACTCATAATTATACCCAAATTGTACTATGACGTCATGAGCTGTGCTCCTGAAATTTACTCCTGAATACTACCCGACGGGTACCTTATACACTACTCACAATAATCCCTAATAAAACATCTAAATGAGGAGCAAGAGTGCGTTATGATTTGTAGACTTACTAATAAGATCGAATGAATGGTGGTCCAGTATTTGATTCAGGTCTTTCACGACTCCATTTTCAACTTTGCTGTAGTTTATAATTACCATCCGTTATTTAGGCATTAATAGTAGAAGGGCAAATGTTATTTATCAGAAAAGGCTATCAAATGGAAAACATTTACCAAAAAAATTTAAACAAGATGCACTAGCCTAGCATTTGTGGTGAGTATGATAGTGGCAGATCAATTATGGGTAAACTTAAACAATTATCAAAGCACAGTGTTGCCAAATTTCAAAGCAAACTGGGATGGGCTTTCGAAACGCGGTCCAATGCACAGTGAAAGATGAAGCTAGGATGCAAATGGATATCGTTCCATCTACTGGTAAACCGTCTCAGTGCAATATGCTTGTAGATGTACTAATAGATGCAGAGGGGGAGGTAAATGCAGATAGAAAAAATTGAACATATACAACGCTGCAACAGTGCAATGGTCTGAATGACAATTTCACCTTTATTGAACACGCATGGTATTATTAATGAGGAATAATAGCTATAGACACGAGGGTGTACTTTGTGTCTCGACAAAATTCCATACTTATAATTATGTTTAGACAATCAGTATACACCTCAGAGAAAAAAGTCTGTAATCCCCACCAAAATTAGACTCGATCGCGTTGATAAGTTCGTTCCCCTGGAGTTTTGGGCCTATTCAATTAAGTCGGCGAGGGAAAATGTGAAAGAATTCAAATGCACGTGCACGGGATTATCTTGGAGGACACTTCCGGTCATTTAAATCACTCACCTGCCAAAAATAAATTTCATTAATGTATTAGAAACACATAGTTATTTCAGGCCCTTAACAGTCCCACAATAACATGAATAACAGAAGTCTTGCAACTTATTGAATTTTTTTCCCCCCCCCAACCTCCGCAAGAATGGTACGGGGTCCATATTCGATGAATCGCGTATAATTAGAAATAACAACCTACAACGTGAGGTGCCCATTTTTCAAACTGTTTATACCGTGGTGAATTGAAATTCAACCATGTATCATGTAACAGACCTGCCCTGCAGTTCGCGTTCCACTTATTTTATGCACACTCAGCTGCATACAGAGGGCGTCCCAGACCATTTTTAATGGGGGGTGTGTTGAGTCTCTGTTGCCGGACAAAACCATGGTCGAATCTGGAATTTCAAAGTTTTACGGATCGCTACGCTCGGCCGGCTAGACCCAAATGTTTTTTCACTCGGTCGAACTTTTGAAGAGCGGGGGGGGGGGGTTGTTGTAGGGAGGGGTATGGTGCCGGGGGGAAGTTGGTCGACCGACAGCTCACGTTCCTATTCAGTCATTCAACTTCGAAATCCAAAATGGAGAGGGGGGCGGGCACCAGAACTCAAGCCATTCAAAAAAGGCCATTGCGGCCAATAATGCCGACAATAACATTTTGCCGAGACAGAATTTCTTCATGGGGGGTGTTCACACCCCCCACCACCCCCCCCCTATGGGAACGGCCTGCGCATACATGTATTTGATCAGTTTTTAGACCTGTGTGCCATTCGAAAATCTATAGTGACGTCCACATGGGGCCACACTTTATTGAAAGGGCGCCTTTCGGTGTGGTCTTTTTTATTTAATTTGACAAATTACGGGGATCTTGTTTAAGTATATAAATATTCCTA
Source organism: Ophioderma brevispina (assembly GCA_023653785.1). Taxonomy (NCBI): domain Eukaryota; kingdom Metazoa; phylum Echinodermata; class Ophiuroidea; order Amphilepidida; family Ophiodermatidae; genus Ophioderma; species Ophioderma brevispina. The sequence goes on along the minus strand of JAMKCH010032211.1, from coordinate 7,126 downwards.
TTTGCCTTAATAGCATCTCAAAAGGTTCAATTATATTACAAGACTCACTTATATTCCCTTTAAGAAAATGGCTGTTATATTAAAAAATGATATTTCAAATCTGACTATTGGCCCTTAAAAACATACAACATAAAAAATCAAGTGCAATATCATTTTGAGTTAGATATGAAGAAAATTTCATTTTTTCTAAAAAATTAAAAAAAAAAAAAAAAAAAAAAAAAAAAAAAAGAATCTATTTAAAATGTCATATTTGGATTACCCTCTGGCTTCAAAAAATTGGTATAGAGGGCAAAGATCAGTGCTATTAACCGAGATTATGAGACATTGAAACTATGAATGGGTCCATTTTTAAAACTAGGCCACCACGGCCGCCACACACCGGTCTAATTTCCTGCTGCATGCTGTTTCCGTTTGTAACTGATGGTTAGGTCCATATTAAGCGTATACCAAATGTCACAATTCTATCAGAAAGTGCACTATTTTGCTTCAGATGGGCCTTTACGGTGGAATTTATTGGATAAATCTATCGGCACATATATAATGAAATATCCTAAAATGACCGTTACCAGATGGTTTTCAAGGGTCATTGGAGGTATTCCTTGCGAAGAAAAGGAAAAGCAGAAAGACGAAGAAAAACACCATTTATGCTTAACTTCGAAGCAGTAGACGACTTAACGAAGCCGCCATGTATATTATTACGTATCGTTTTGCCACAAGCCATGTTAGTCTTTCACACAATTGAAAGGATGATCGGTGGTTTAGTCCCAAGTTCTGGCCTGTATGATGAAAGACATCGAGTTTACTTTTAACATGAAATTAAAAAACCACAGCTTTTAATTTAACGTTTTCCTTTAAAATATTTAAAATACATGTATATAAATTTATCAAAAATGGCATACACTTGTGCCTAATTTTTATAAAATGAGCCTGGGATTGTTGAGAAATATAGTTTTAAAATAAAATTAGGAACCTCTGCATCATACAAAGAAAGCGTACTCGGTACATTGAAACGTACGTAGATTGCTGAACTCGCGCATTAGTGGGTTTCGAACACTGTCTCGATACAATGGATTGGAAAACTGGGCTTCGTAAGGAGGCACCGACGGCCATATTGGTCATCCAAAATAGAGCCCAAGCAGGTGGTAAGAGCCCGCATTTATACAAATTTGTTCTCCTTGAAATGTGGATAGCGACATAACAAACTACAGAATCAAGCCAATTCATTGGGCTCATTGTATTTGCGCCGTACGTTTAGGATGGCATGTCTCTAAAACGTCACCCGGGATACAACTTCTGTTTAAAAAGGGTGTTGTATCGGAATGCTATTGTGTTCGGGGTAGACCAAGATGCCGCCCGTTGCTCCATTCATCTTAATATTACAATTACTGTGTGTAGCCAATCCATCGCATCTAGAGCTCAGTGGTACAGTGCGATTGCGTAATTTAAAAACTAAATATTACGCGACCCCTTGTAAAATGTCCACATTTTCAGGAGTGTTAGTGTTACGCCCAACTAAAAACCTTTGTTAATCACGAAATGATATGTAAAACACCCTCTTTACATTTTTCTCAATCACTGAGGTTTTAAAAAGTGTATTTTTTTTTTTTGCATTAAAAAATCTACGAAATTCGCTCCTATCCTTTGTATGCTCAACGCAGTTCACAAGGATGCGGCTTGTGGCAACTTGCTGAAATACATGATATATTTCGGCTGGCTTCGGTTTCGGGTATTGCATGTGGCGTAGTAAATATACCACAGGGAATACACATGGTAGTTCCATGATTGCTGTACAGTTGTACATTTGTCGGAATAAAATTGGATATTTTTTTTCGCAAGGAATACTTCAATTGCCATGAAAAACATCTGGTACGTTTTATTAGGGAGATTTCGTTATATATGGCCGATAGGATTCTACCAATAAATCACTTTTAAAAACCTCTGAATTGTCAGTTTCATTTGGGGCCGTTGCAAAAGTTCAATGTGATCCTGGGTTTCCATCGCCCATTGCAAGTCAATTTCCGGCTCAGGATTAACACATTGTCGACTGTAATCGTACAGTATTGCTAGGTTTTTTTCATTTTTTAAATGTTTGGCATCCATACAGGGTTCTTAGCTGTCGTTTCCATTGCAGAGTACAAGCGGTACATCAGCTGGTGTGGGTGATTCGACAATATTCAATTTGAAATGACTAAATATATATATAAGTCAGGTTAGATAGTAGTTTGCCTTATAGTTGCATTTTCTAATCGGAGAACCCGGAAGTTGAGATGTAACCGAAAAACCCGGTCCACGTATTGCGTCTCCTTTTATTAGGAACAGCAACGGGTCACTTTATATTTACAACGTTTTTTATGATGCTTTATTGATGTTGGGTGAAAATATACCGAGTGTGTATTGTAACTCCCCGGCGGTAAAAACCAAGATGACATTTCTAATGGCCGGGCTTGTTCTTTCAATCACTCAGGACCCACAAAAGCTAGTGATGTCGACCCAAAGCTATACATCTCTGTAGCCGATGCGATGTACTGTTGTTTCCCCGAGTCTTGTAAGAAGGTATTCCGATGTGGAATTCCACGTTATGAGGACATTGTTAAGGATGAAAAGGTATTGAACTTCAGTTTTGTTAATTCACACGGACCGTGTGTCCGTCTTGTAACGTTGATCATTGCTAAATTCCTACCTATTTACTTACAGACTGTCCCAATAAAAACTATACAGTCAAATTAAAAATTATTAAAAATATAAACTGTGCATTTCTGCGAGATATTTTAACTTTATTTGTTAGACAAGTTCCTAAGCTAACTCCTCGCTTTTATTCCATCCAATTTGAATGAAACTAAGCGGAGATATTGTCAATTGAACACAAAGGATAAAATACCAAAAAAAAAAAAAAAAAAAAAATATTACCGAGTGTGTCTTGTAACTTCCCGCGTAAACCAAGATGACATTTCTAATGGCCGGGCTTGTTCTTTCAATCACTCAGGACCCACAAAAGCTAGTGATGTCGACCCAAAGCTATACATCTCTGTAGCCGATGCGATGTACTGTTGTTTCCCCGAGTCTTGTAAGAAGGTATTCCGATGTGGAATTCCACGTTATGAGGACATTGTTAAGGATGAAAAGGTATTGAACTTCAGTTTGGTTAATTCACATGGACCGTGTGTCCGTCTTGTAACGTTGACCATTGCTAAATTCCTACCTTTTACGGCAGGCTTTTTTTAAATTTGTTTATTCTTTGCATTCACGTATTCACGTGAATTATTTACTTACAGACTGTCCCAATAAAAACTATACAGTCAAACTAAAAATTATTAAAAATATAAACTGTGCATTTCTGCGAGATATTTTGACTTTATTTGTTAGACAAGTTCCTAAGCTAACTCCTCGCTTTTATTCCATCCAATTTGAATGAAACTAAGCGGAGATATTGTCAATTGAACACAAAGGATAAAATACCACTTGGGCCAGTTTCACTTGAAGGTTGAAGAAACTAAAGGTATAAGTTGTTTAGCATCATTGTCAAATAAAAGAATATTGTACAGATCAGAATGAATGTATTATCATGCATTGAACTAATCAAAATATTATTCAAACAGTGAAAGCACCAGAAATTATGTTGTGAGTGAAATGAGGGACTCACTCTCAGGGGGACAATAATAATGAAATTCATGGAAATTTTGGGAATTTGACTGCTGAAAGTAATGTAACAGCCACAAGTATGTTGACGGACAAATGTGTGGACAACCCTCTAATGAGGAGTGACAATTTACCCCACTGCCTAGTCCAAGATGCCAGGGAGGAACATATTTGAAGAAAGCAGTGTTAAACAAAAAGCAATAAAGGAAAGGATGGTTGGTGTTCAAAGGTCTCAGTTTACTTTCAACAAGGGTGTTTTTATGGCGCTACCTTCTTCTGAATGAAACCTGGAGTAAGGTTGGGACAAGACTGTTTAGAATTGAATTTCCCAATGCTACGTGTATTTATTGGCAATTGCGACAATTCTGTTATGTCACAAGAAGCAGCACTTTATACCTATACCTATTATTTATTTTAATTTTCAATAAAGAATGTCTTGAAGTTGATTTTCAATGGCAGCTTTGTTGATATCAGGATAGCCGAAACTGGCCCAACAGGTTTTTCAACTGTTTCAGATTATTAACCAAACTCCTGAACCAGAACCCCAAATTACACCAACTAAAATCTTATGAAAGCTGAAACACTCCTAAAAATGAATCAGTTAAAATCCAGTTGAGACGAACTTCAGTTTTTGCCAAAAAAATTAATCTTTGATTGTATAGTTTTGTTTTTTTGGACAGTCTGTAGATGTAAGTGAAGCCAAGAGGAAAGCAAACTAAAACTTGGTCCTTTTTCTGTAAAACTGTAAAAAAAAACACTAGCACTCACACCAGAAAGGCATTTGCATCTAAAATCTGTTTAACTACAGGAGTAATTGTACCATTGCTTTCAAATCCCTTACTGAGTACACATGTAGTTCTTGGATAAAAATTGTGATAGCAGTTTTGAGTCCAGGATAAATGACATGAAAGGAATTATGGTTGAATAATCTTCGTCTCATGTTCTCAATATTCATGATTATGGAATAAAAGAGTTGAAACTGAAGATTGTTGTTGTTGTTTTGTCTTTGCAGAATGATTTAGAAGTTCTAACGATGACAGAACAAGGATTCTGCGAAGGAGATTCAAAGAATGACACCAAAAACACTAAAGAAGATCACTCTGAAGAAAATCAATGCGCGACAACAGAAGAATTATAAAGAAATTCAAGCACATTGATAAAAAGCCAGGCTGAAATATCTAAAATTTTGTCATCAAATTTGTTTGATTAAAAACATGATCAATAATGTTCCATGTGGGAGCTTAGTGGCATCACGGTTTGAACGATAGAATCTTTCAATACATTGAGGACTACATTCAGGAATAAAAAAACTTCTTCTTAATGATATTAAGACTGGGGCACTTCATATCCAATTCTACTCTGCCTAAAATGTGGTTGATATCACTGCCCATTGACGGCGAAGTGCTTTGTATAGCTCTTAAAGGTTCGTTCATACTTCTACTGCAATGCAGTGCAGTGCTGCTGCATTGACAATATGTCGATCACTTTCTACTGCAACTTGATGCAACCCACTGCAATGCAAGTTAAAACAAATTTAACTTTGTTGCAGTACTGCATTGCAGTATGGACAGAGACTGCTATCCAGGCAATTCAACGCACTGCACTGCAATGCATGCGCGGACCTTAACTCTTAGAGACCATTGTTTTATGCTCTGTATAATTCTCAATTAATATTATTATTATATGCTAATTATTATTATATAGGGTGCACAAATCTAATCTTTTCTTTATTATTCAAACAAGACGTGAAGCAGATACTACAGGGTGATACAATAAAGAGGATTATAAAAGTTTGGAAATGATATAAAAAAAATAATCACAGTGAAAATATATAAAATGAAAGCAGACTCAAGGAGCTTTAAGTGAACTTCACCTACTAGATACTTGTATTTTTGGAAGAATACAAGACGTGGGTGTATAACCAGGAGCGAGGGGAAAGAACAGAGTAGACTCGAGGTAAGATGGAATAAAATGTGCCAAAAATATAACATCCGGTATTTAATTTTTTGAAAGATAAAAAGCAATTTGATGAAAACGGGATACAATGTCTTGGGTGCACTGTTAAAAATGTTCCTAATTTTACCAGACTTTACCTTTTAAATTACGGCAAACCCCAATTATTCAATAATCTTCACGCTTTATTACCTATACCTAACATAAAATTACAATTTGGAAGCAGGAAAAAATGTAAATAAACAGTGGCTATCAAATAATACTACACATTTTGAAAAAAGGTAGTGTTTATACCCTGACCGTTATTTTATTTTCCGTAATATTACGTATTTTTGTAACTTACTTGTTTTTAATGTAAGAATATGAACTATGAAATTCGGTTTACCTATAAAATGTGTTAAATAACGTCGTAAGTAACGTCATTAAAAAAATGCAAAATCTTATTTTCCCTATCATTTTTAAAAATAGTTTTAAAAACTCTTGTATAACTCAATTCCTCCTTTTTGTAATATATTTAGTTTAATTTGAAAAAAGTAGTACACACATTTAATTTTAGCATCTGCTATTATTAAAGTCATGTAGTGTAGTGGATAAGGTTTAGGACTTGTAATCTTAAGACCCTGGTTCGAATCTATGTAAGGTACATGTATTGCATAAGTTTACTCATATAGTAATTGGTGACATTAGAATGTGTACATTACCATATAAAACAAAGTGTATAAACTGGTTTACATTTTTATTTCTTCACGTTTTCCCTTTGTATATTGCCTTTTTTCTCAAAATTGTTTGCCTGAAATATACTTTTTTACAACCACGTGGTAACGTATAAATACAACGTTTGTATGATGCCATAGCTATACACCGTGAAAATTTGGTCAGAGGATTGTAATAACGTTTTAATTCTTAATTGTTTAAACAAGTCAAAAACCAACAATAACGTTGAAGCTGAGATTTTGCGCCGTTATTTTACGTTCCCTGCAATGTTTCGTACTTTTACGGCTCCGGTTATTTTACGTTCTGCACCTTGTGAGTCCCAGCTGCCAGTCAAATCCCTGTTTTTTTTTACAGGTTTATTTTTAACAGTGTGGAACAGTTTCTTAGCTACCTAAGACTTCTCCGAACAATTTGGACGATTTTAAAGAAAATTAAAGCAAAATCACGAAAGCATGTCAAATTAACATTGGGCCACCCTCTGTATTGAGACGCTGTTCAAAAAAGTAGGAATGAGCATGGTGAAAGCTGTGAAAGAAAGGAATGTAAACTGAAACAATGTGAATGAAACAATGTAAATCAATATTTCTTTTTCCTCTTCAATAGACATCAATATGATCTGACAAGTTCTCTTTTCAAAAATATTAAAAGATGAGTTGCATTCTTTGCAAAATTGTAGATGTTCCCTGAGATAATTAAAATCGTTGAGACCAGTAAACAGTAAATTTGAGTAAATTAAAGATATTGCATACTTCTGTAGAGTAATATTCAAATTGATAAAATAAAACTTTTGTGGACATGTAAAACACATATCAATATAGAGATA
>JAMKCH010032210.1:0-16528 GCA_023653785.1 Ophioderma brevispina | reverse complement strand
CTATTAGACCAATTGAACCTTATACCAAATCATATATAGACGATATGGATATTAGCCGATATGAGTTTTAAACAGATGAATATTTAGCCTATCCATGGGGCTATTAGACTAAATGGTTATTAGACTGAATGGTTATTAGACTAAATGGGATTAACCAATTGGTGTTAGACACAGGGCTATTAGACCAGTGGGAGTAACCAAATGGCAGTCACCGAGAAGATTTGTGGTTGTGCTGAGAAATGCCAGTACCATACTGTTAGTCTTAACATTTTTAAGGTTTAAAATGTTTGTATACCCTCTACCTTTTCATTTGTAGCATAAGGGAAGGGGGCTGGCACTTTCTTCGAAGGACATGTACTTTACTGGGGGTTTTGTTTTTTAACTAGATGGAAAGAATGGGTACATAGTCACCAATAAACAGGGGATACAAATTCATTGTAACACGTTTATTTACAACGACCGATTTATTTGCACTTCCTCATGCGGAACTGCAAATATCCGCTTGCTTTCCGCATGCGGAAGTGCAAATATCCGCGTGTACTTCCGCATGCGGATGTGGCAACATTTCTTTGCACTGTCCGGCCTGCTGAAGTGCAAAGGTTCCTCTTGCATGCAGGAAGTGCAAATGTCGGCGTGCACTTCCGCAGGCGGAAGTGTACGAACCCGCGTGCACTTCCGCTTGCACTTCCGCATGCGGAAAGTCACCAAGGAATGTGGCACATCCGCATGCGGATGTGCAAAAATAATGTTCCCATGCGGAAGTGCAAATGTTCCGCCGTGCATGCGGAAGTGCAACTGTCCGCGTACAACTGCGGGAACTGCAAGAATTCCGCTTGCACTCCGCATGCGGAATTGCAACAGTATTTTTGCAAATCCGCATGCGGATGTGCAACATTTCCTTTGCACTTCGCATGCGGAATTGCAAGCTACCTTGGCACTTCCTCATGCGGGCCTTTTATTATTTTTCAACGAAGAACCTTACACTTAGTCGCTTTGCAACCCTTTTCTAAAAATCGGAAGATCATTTTGGAATCAATTTTTTTCGCTCCAAAATTCGAAATTCCTCGTTATAATTGTGCAAAATGGGCGGGAGTCTGTTCTTAGTCATCTAAGTAGCAGTTTATAATATGCAATATAAATTCTTTGTAGAGAGCGTGACATTTCTTGTTTTAAATTCACCACTGTCCAGCATATTAAATACCAGAATAAGTTAGATTGAAATCTAAGGGGCAATGTTCAAACAAAGAGCCAAACAATTGTTTCGTGACAACCAGATTCTCATTTCAGGTGAAAGAGGAGAGGAATTTTAATTGACGGCTTTCATCATAATACTCGAAGAGGACTACCACCAACTTTTGTATGGAGATACGATCCGGGTTACGGTATTTAGAGCTATAAATGTGCAAGTGAAAGACACCGGGTTTAAATTGAGGAAAGGAAAAGGAAAATAGTAGCTTAAATTTCTTCTGATACCTAAGTGCGCCAGATTAAAACAACTCTTGATCCTATTAAATTTGCTTGGGTCTAATAATAATTGGTCTTTCCATAGGGCCCCCGGTTCTGGGAGTGGGCTACCCGGGAATCTTAACAAGAAAACAAAAAGTCCCCCGCATCCTCGGGCCCAATTACAACGCGGTCCCTGTACCTGGAATACAAAGACAAAGAAGACCAAAAGAACATTAAGTCCCCGGGCACCCCCCAAGTCCCCTGACCTCTTCACATGAATAGCGGGTGACCTGCACGACCACGACACAGACTAGACCAAACAACAGGAAGTTGGTTGTTGCCCTTCACAATTATCGGACGGGAGAAGGCCGAAACAATGCATACACCTGGTGCACATATACCACAAAGATGTTCTATTGTTATACAAAATTACCTGTAACTGGAAAAAAAAGGGAAGCCTCCTTTGTGCAGGGCAAAATGGCACCTTCCTGTGGTTGTCAATCACTGACCTCTATACACGATAGCGGGGCGGCGATCAGAAGTGAAACATTTTGTCCTCCATTTTGAAAAGGTTTCAAAAAGATTTGTTCGTAAGTCAATGGCACTTGTACGTCAAAGAATTTACTCAAAATAAAGGCAATATAAAGAGGTTTTTTCACACATAGGAATTTGTTATATATCAAAAACGACCATAATGAACAAATAAAGAGGAGGAAATTCCGAAAAAAAAAAAATGCGTATTTGGTATAAATAAATATATAAATAATGAATGCATGAAGACATGAAGGAATGAATGAAAGAAATGAATGGATGAAAACAGGAATTTTACAAGGCTTATGGGCAAGGAACTACAAGGATATTTGTCAATGAACTACAAGGATATTTGTCAAGGAATACAAGGAATTTGTCAAGGACTACATAGATATTTGTTAAGGAACTACAAGGATATTGGTCAAGGAACTACAAGGATAGTTGTCAAGGAACTACACGGATATTGTCAAGGACCTACAAGGATATTTGTCAATGAAATTACAAGGTGTTGTTCAAGGAAAACTACAAGGATATTTGTCAAGGAACTACAAGGATATTTGTCAAGGAAAACTACAGGGTATTGTCAAGGAACTCCAAGGATCTGTCAAGGAACTAAAAGGGTATTTGTCAGGAACTACAAGGATATTTGTCAAGGAACAACAAGGATATTTGTCAAGGAACAACAAGGATATTTGTCAAGGAACAACAAGGATATTTGTCAAGGAACAACAAGGATAATTGTCAAGGAATTACCAGGATATTTGTCAAGGAACAACAAGGATAATGCAAGGAAACTTACAAGGATAAATTGTAAGGAACACATAGGATAATGTCAGGGAACCACAAGGATATTTGTCTTTCAAGGAACCAACAAGGATATTGGTAAAGGAACCACAAGATATTGTCAAGGACACTACAAGGAGCTTTGTTCAAGGAACACAAGGGATATTGTCAAGGAGCTCACGGATTATTTGTCAAGGGAGCTCACACGGAAGATTTGACAAGGAACTACAAGGATATTTGTCAATGAACTACAAGGATATTTGTAAGAACCCACAAGGGATAATTGTCAAGGAACCACAAGGATAATTGTCAAGGAACCACAAGGATATTTGTCAAGGAACAACAAGGATAATTGTCAAGGAATTACCAGGATATTTGTCAAGGAACTACAAGGATATTTGTCAAGGAACAACAAGGATAATTGTCAAGGAATTACCAGGATATTTGTCAAGGAACTTACAAGGATATTTGTCACGGGAAACTACAAGGATATTTGTAAAGGAACTACAGGATATTTGTCAAGGACCCACAAGGATATTTGTCAAGGAACAACAAGGATATTTGTCAAGGAACCACAAGGTATACTTGCAATGGAATACCAAAGATATTTGTCAAGGAACTGGGTATTGACAAGGAACTACAAGGATATTAGTCAAGAACTACAAGGATATTTGTTCAAGGACTACAAGGAATCTGTCAAGGAACTACAAGTATTTGTCAAGGAATACAAGGATTTGGCAAGGGAACACTACAAGGCTATTTTCAAGGAACTACAAGGATTGTTATTGGTCAAGGAACTACAAGGTATTTGTCACAGGAACTACTAGGCTATTTGTCAAGGAACCATAAGGATATTTGTCAAGGAACCATAAGGATATTTGTCAAGGAACAACAAGGATAGTGTCAAGGAACTACAAGGAGATTTGTCAAGAACTACAGGATATTTGTCAAGGAAATACACGGATATTGCTCAAGGAACCACAAGGATAATTGTCAAGGGAAACTAACAAGGATATTGGAGATTTGTTCAAGGAATACAAGTAATGTCAAGGAACACAAGGATAATGTCACGGAACCCCAAGGATAATGTCAAGGAACCACAAGGATATTTGTCACGGAAAAACAAGTATATTGTCAAGGAATACAAGGATATTTGCAAGGAAACTACAAGGTTGTCAAGGAACAACAAGGATAATTGTCAAGGAATTACCAGGATATTTGTCAAGGAACTACAAGGATATTGTCAAGGAATCCAAGGATATTGAAAAGGAACTACAGGGATATTGTCAAGGAACTAAAAGGATATTTGTCAAGGAACCATAAGGATATTTGTCAAGGAACAACAAGGATATTTGTCAAGGACCCACAAGGATATTTGTCAAGGAACCACACGTATATTTTGTAAGGGAACTACAAGGTGATTTTGTCAAGGAATACAAGGATATTTGTTCAAGGAAAAAAACTACAACGAAATTGTCAAGGGGAACACAAAGGATATTTGTCAGGAACTGGCTGGGTTATTTGTCAAGGAATACAAGGATATTTGTAAGGAACCACAAAGTAATTGACAAGGAACTACAAGGATATTTGTCAAGGAACCACAAGTATATTTGTCAAGGAACTACAAGGATATGTGTAAGGAACTACAAGGATATTTGTCAAGGAACTACAAGGATATGTGTTCAGAACTACAAGGAATTGTCAAGTTACTTTAAATTTGAAGGATGGGACTATACTCACGAGAGTATTAGTGCAAGATCTTGGACTAAAAAAGTAACTAAAGGCATGAGCTTAAAAGGCTGAGTCACCAGATTCAAAAATATAATATGTTGTTGTGTAATTAAAAATAGTCATCTAGAACAAAAGATTAGTCACTAAAATGCGTGATTCCAAAAGTCAGAGATGAATTGATTTTTCGTTTAGTACGCAATTATGCATAGTATATCAGTCATAGGAGACCGTGTTGTATAACAAAATTTCGGATCCGGATTTTTATAACAAAAGTTGTGATTCTATATGAAATATTCGATTTGAGATTAGTATTCACACACGTTGATTAGTATATGGACAGACAAGCATTAGGGATATGCAAAAAACACGATTTTTTTGAAAATTGGAATTGCGCCCTCATCGGGCAATATCTGAGTCAGCCTTTAACAAAGCAGCTACGAAACAGCGTGATGTAAACACCAGGGTTAAATGATTGGGATTGATCCACAGATGGAAAGCGGAAGCAAAAGATGATGATGACAATGATGGTTAAAGACTATAGTGACGGAGACGTAACAATTTTAATCGCACTGTCTGCATTCATAAGGAAATCGATTACCTGGTAGTCAGTATTCTTATACAGTACATGCCCATTATTTATGGAAGGAAAACAACAATACACTACACCGTGAATTAGTTAGGATTGATTGTAAACAGAAATGTTTAATATAATTTGTATTTATGTAAAAGGTTCAAGGAAAAAAAATGAACCAATTTGACACATTATGGGTCTATTAAAACGGGATGTTTATTTAATGTATAATGAAATAATGGGACACGAATATAAATTTGATATTCAGTCATACCTTCAAGGAAAAAGAGCGTAAATGGAAAACCAGGGCTTTGAAAGTTATCAAGATGGAAAAAATAAAATGCGAAAAAAGGCATGTGGGAAAAGGAATGCGGCCGTAAGCGATGCGTGTTCCCTTTTCGGTGTTTGCGAGCAAGAAGTAGTACCCGATACAAACGTTCAATTTTCTATGAGGTTCAGACCCAATTGATACATTATTCAAACAAAACATAGTACGGGACCCTCAAATATACCAACCCCTTCAGACAGCAGCCAAGTATCATTGAATGTGTCAGAAAAAAAAAATACTTATGTGGGCCTATTTTTTGTTACCAAGCTGGGCAAACAAGTCAGATCAACGCCCTCCATATGGTATAGTCTTTAAGTGTGTTGCCAAAAAAGCAATTATATTTTTGGACTTTTTGGGCCAAAAAAGATGATTTTTGGACCCAAAAATATGCTTTTTGGATTTATGTGTACTTTGATATCTTCAAAAACAAGCTTTATCAGAAAGTTACCACTTTTAAGTAATTTGGACAAATATTTAAGTCTTAAATAACAATTAAAGATAATAAAATAAAGAAAATAAAAGCATTTTTTTTTAATTGATTTCATTTTTCTCAATATTGTTATTGGAACTATGATGCACATAACATTGATTCTTTCAGTAAGCACAAAAGCACAAAAACACCATAACACAGTTCTGGGTTTGACCTAAAGTGTGGATGCTTTTACTTTTACGTAGAAATTACAGTAGTGATAACTTTAAAGGGGCAATCTAGGATATGTACAATGATTGCTGTCTCTCATCGGATGACATTCAATAGTGATTGGTCCGAAAATTGGATTTTCCTGATTCACTGTATTTGTTATGGTCTATTTATAGTCATAATTAACAACTTAATGTAGTAAAAAACAAAGAAAATAAAAACATTCCAGAGCATTTAAGGGTCATTTTCTCAATCATAATTATATTTGAACTATGATTTAGAAGAACCATGTTTAAGTAAGCAAAAAAATCATTAAACATGTTAAACATTTTTGACTGACCTGAATACATGCTCTACACTTTTTAATTCGAACTAAAGCTGTGTTTACCTTTAAGGGTGGCAAATCTAGGGTAATGTTTTAAAACAAAATACTTGTTTAGAGGTCAACAGGAATAATTCAAAATTGTGATTTTGGACTGAAAATTTTGACTTTTGCTAATTTTCCGGGGTTAAATGTAGCTTGATAACAGTTTCAACAAGCTTAGTTAAAAATCAGTTTGAAAAAAATTTGAACGACACACTTGGTTCATAATTAACCAAATCAATGTAGAAAACAAGAAACATGTAAAGTATATGTCCTTTTCAGACCATTCTGCTCAAATTAAATGTTATTTTGAATAAAATCAGCCTGACTTTAATGACGGGAACATCACGACTTACAAGATGTAACATAATTAAGATTATTACTCTTTTAGTTTTTATCTAATATAAATAGCAGCTTACAGCCTAGTAATAAAGATACAGATTATTTAATTATCAAGAGTTCAGTAAAGTATTACTTACACTTGTTGTAAAGCTTGGCCAAAGATTAATGTACTGAGTTCACTACAACTGAAACACATTATTTGTATTGTATCATGCTTACATATAACTTACTTTGTTCACAACATTATAGTGCAATTAAGGTCTGGTAAGTTTTCCATTATTGTTATGCATTGTATAAACACTATTGTTACTGTAAAATTATCCTCATCTTTCATTCTCACGACGGACGCGTCAAAGAGCGGGTGGGGAGCCCACGAGGAGACATTCGCCTCTCAGGGACTGGGACAAGGAAGCTGGCCAAAGCATCACATCAACACGTTGGAAGCTGTTGTGGCATTTCATCTGGCGCTGAGACATACTCTCCATCTAGTCAAGGGAATTCCGCCTAGTCCAGTGCGACAACATGTCGGTCGTCTCCCATACAAGCAGGGAGGAACCAGGAGTCCGCACCCTTTGCCTACAGACAGTCAAAGTCCTTGAGTGGTGTCTCCGTCGTCGGATCACCCTGACAGCCGTTCACCACCTACCCGGGGAAGACAACACCCTGGCAGATGCCCTAGTCGAGGAAGAACATCCGGGAAGTCGGAGAAGCCTGTTTTCGCAACCGCCTCAACCCAGTAACGCCAAGCTCCCGACATACTGCTCGTTGCCAGGGACACAGCGGCCCTTCACCAGGACGCACATGACAATGGAGTGGGACGAAGTCACAGTATACGCCTTACCTCCGATCGCCCTAGTTCCCTCGAGTTCTTCTCAAGTTCACCAGACAAGCCACTGCCGCATGATTCTGGTGTGCCCCGAATGGCCTCGGCAACCGGGTTTCCAAGACTCCTGTCGCGGCTGTACGCCAACCGTTTGACTCTTCCAATGAGGAAGGGCCTGATCAAGACTCCGGGGGGACTCCTTCCGATGGAAACATCTGAGGCGATCAACCTGACTGCAGGGCCAATTCATCCATCCTACAGAGCCGCAGGCCTTTCGCTCCAGCTGCCCGTCTGGCGGGAGAGGCAAGGAGACCTACAACGAGGAAACTTAGAATTCCAGACTGGTCCCCAGTACCGGAACTGGTGTCAGGAATCACCAATGACCCGCTGCGCAACGAGGAGGTGGCGGTCCTGATGCAGGTGTTTCGACTGATGGAGCCAACAACCGCAGAGTCATGAGTTGCCGCACGGCCGTAGGAGCCATTCATCTGGGGTTTGGAGGAGGCATCGCCGTGTCTAACTCGCCAGCGCTTCATGACCTTATCAAGGGAATGCTACATTGACTGGCCGCCTGAACGCTCTCTGGTACCAGCATGGACCTACCAACATCCTCCAGCAATCTCAACCGTCCTCTCCTTATGAGCCGCTTCACCAGGCGTCTCTAGCGGGCACCACCAAGAAGACTCTCTTCCGTGGTCGCCGCAGCATCAGGCAGGAGAGTATCGGATTTCCATGCCCTGTCCTATAGCAGAGAAATCCAACCTCCCTTCAAGGGAACGCCCGCTCGCCTTCTTTCCCCGTATCAGGTACACCTGGCCCAGAATCAATCTCTCAGCTTCACTCCACAGCCGATCATCCTCCCAGATCTCCGACAAGATTCAGGTTCCAGCGATGAATGACCCTGGTGTCCAGTTAGAGCCTTAAGTTTTTCCTCAGCAAGACTCAGCCCTATTAGGGGGGTCACGACCAGCTTTTCCTCACAACTTAGAAGCCATTTCGCCCGCCTCCAGACGACATTAGCCAGATGGATCTTGGCATTCCATAAAGGAAGCCTAGCTATTACGGAGGTTCGTCTTGCAGGGAAGCACATAGGAGCTCACGCGTAGATCTCAGTGCGGAGCTGGCTTTGGTCCTCCTACCGGGAGCTTCTATACAAGCTTCAGTGGACGCTATTGGATGTGCTTGTCCTTCTACATTTCAACAAGTTATCTCCGAGTTTGTCCTAGTACGCAGCCGTTCGACGGCAGCTAGGAACCTATCATCAGCTTCCTCGTCTCACATCAAGCCTCCCACAATCTTTCCAGTCGCCACAGCGCCCAGTATCACTTTACCCTTGAAGTCGGTTAAAGTGCAACATTTTTTTTATTGTTTTGTTCAACCCTCTCCCGGCGAGACCATAATAGCTCCGCTTGCCTTATGGCCCGAGCCTCTGGTATCCGGGTTGACTCTACCAGTTGCAATCTGAACTGTGGCATAAGTCAGGCTTGAAGGGAACGTAACTAGGAGATTTAGGTGAATTCCACGCTCCCCCCCCGGGGAGAGTCATATAACCATAATCTCCGTATACGTACCATTCAAGCCTGACTCTCCCCCCCCCCCCCCCCCCCCTCCGTCCGGGCCGCTGCGCCCCCAGACAGGGCTCACGGTGTTCGCTCTCCCCGCCGTTGAGTCAACCCGTGGAAAGAGCATACCAAAATGATCCAGAAAGTCAGTGTTTCTAGATCAATCGCCCGCGATGCGTGCGCAGTCAGGGGTCTTCGAACTTTCCAGTGTTTAACTTCTTGGTGTCCACAACAGATCACTGACATTAGAACCACAATACAAGTCTTGGAATATTGTACTTGTAAAGACCTTTTTATCAAAAATCGGCTAGAATAATTAATTGGAAACGAGTCAGTGAATGCAATTGATTTGCAAAATCAAATAATGCTGTTGAGGTCCATAATGGGGTTTTTCCGTACATGGGAAAACCTATGTAGCTTTATTTCTCTAATTAAAAAGTGACAGCATTATTATTTAGGTCGTCAAAATCAGTTTTAACATGTTTTGATGATTTTTTTTTTTGTGCTTCGTAACCCTCGCTTACCGGGGGGGGGGGGGGGGGGTATATTAAAGCACAAGTTTGGCTCTAAAACTCTTTGTGTTTTATGTAAACTAGCCAATGGGCCTCATTTTAGAGCTGAAAACCGCATGAAAACTCCGATTTCCTACGTTTTTGTTTTTTTTTGTTTTTTAGCACAAAATTTGGATTTTCGTCCTATTTTTTTTCTATGAAAATGCCAATTTTTGGCCGAACCGCGGACTTGATGACGTCATTGTTGCGCCATAACTAGTATGTTGGTACTTATTTGTATCAATGGAAAGAGGAGGACCATAGCTATCCACTGGGTATCAAAATCATACGCATCGGGTGCTTTATAAAAAATTCTCGGGGGGGGGGGTGGTACCCCCACCCGCCCCCCCCCCCCTTGTAACCGTGTTACAAAAAAAGGCTTGGTAAGACGAGGGTTAAACATTTTTTTGTGAATCATTGGTTCAATTATACGTTATGTTGAGAAAATGACCTTAATCCACCTCTGGAAGCTTTATTTCCTTTGTTTTTACTACATTATTGTTAATTATGACCAAATATAGCCCATATTGCTTAAAACTGGATTTCATCTAATTACATGTCTTCTAGTTAACAATCACAGTGAAATCAGAAATCCAATTTTCGGGCCCAAATCAACTATGTGAATGTTCATCGATGATACAGCAATCATTTAACATATCCTAGTGGCCCATTTACATTTTACACTAACTGTAATATTTCACCTTAAAGTAAAAGCATTCACACTTTAGGTCAACAGACTGTGGTTAATGTGTTTTGATGCTTTTTGTGCTTACTTTAAACATTTTATGTGCATCATAAGTTCAATAAAACATATTTTGAGAAAACTGACCTTTAATGCTTGCTTTTGGAATGCTTTTTATTTTCTCTATTTAATTATCTTTAATTTGTTATTTAAGACGTAACTAAGTCCAAATTACTTAACAGTGGTAATTTTTGATCAAGCTTGATTTGAAGATCTCAATACATCAAAATCTCAAAATCATATTTTTGTGGCCAAAATCATCTTTTTTTGGCCCAAAAAGGCAAACAAATAAATTTGTATTTTGCACACTCTTATGAGGAACTATAACCATATGATCAGTTGATCTGACTGGTTGCCAGGCTTGTAAACAAAAAATTCCCCATAAATTTTTTTCTGAACACATTTACTATACACTGGCTGCTGTCTGCTCGTTTTTCGTTCCGGAGATATTGAGATTTAGTTTCATTTACACACATCTCTATGACGGACGGATAACGTTAGTCTCTCATGCAGTATCAAGTTAGATAATGCTTTTGCCAGACGTGACCAGACTACAACCGTGAAAGAACTACCGGACCGCCTTAAGAATGACTAGGTAAAATAGCCTTTTTATCAATTAAAGGCGCTGCCGCTTAATTTTAAAAATTTGCTACCTCCCGGCCCCCGCCATGTTATATGGTTGTATAGCTCCCTACTCTGGGGAGCTCCTGCTCCTCGCTCCGCCGGTCGGAGCTTCGTCCTCGCACGCTCCTCGGGCGATCGTGTCACGGTTTAAGGCTTTGACAGACTATCAGTGTTGTAGTCGGTCCCTCTCATTCCGAGGCCGAGTCCCAAGTCCGATCCAGGTGTCCGAGTCCAAGTCCTAGTTCCGAGTCCCAAGTGCTCGAGTCCGAGTCCCGTCATGTCCGAGTCCGAGTCCGAGTCCGAGTCCTTGACAGAATAAGTTTGTACCAAGTTTACTCAGGATCAAGGTTACGAACACTTGCCCTCTTGAGCTTGTGGGAAAATGTGTTAAGAACAGCAGCTCCCTGGGAAATTTGGTGTTCTAGAGGGGGTAATTTTGCATTTGTACTATCCTAACAAAAAAACGACCGCCACAATCTGTTTCTGCCTCTCGGGAGGGAATGAATGAATTAGGGGTAGTCACCAATTCAAATTGGGTTTTGAACCATAATGTGTCTTTGTTTGATGATGGCAATCGCTACTCTGGGACTAAGTGCATTTTCTCACTGTGGGGATTTTGAGAGATTCAGTGTCTTAGGGTTAACGAATGTACAAGCAATGACCATGCCTTTTCAACTACTTAGTTCTCCCGGTAGAAAAAGGAGGAATTTATTAATCTATACCTGTGGAGATGGCCAGCAACACGTGATGGCCCCGGAGCTAGCAGACCTTTGTAACACATCTCAGTCAAAGGTTTGAGTGAATTAAAAAATATGTCGACAGACTGAACAGGGACCCCCCCGAACTATTCTTAAGTGCCACCAAGTGGGTGCCTTAAGGAGGGGACCAAAGAAGGTTTTTGTACAGGGGTCAAATTGTTAAATTGATCAATCGTGCTGAAATGTATCCCATGTGTATTTGTCTACCAAAGATTCAGGAAGGTCATAGTTTTGTACTTTCCAACAACATAAAGTTTAAGAGTTATAGAACAAAAAACTGCAAAAAAATCAATAAAAGGGTCAATTTCCGTTTAAGGGTTCAAATGTTTAACGTTACCTCCGATTGGATAAAAAAACCGGTGCAATTTGGAGGAGCTCATATGATCAAAATAAGAATAGTTTTGAGCGTCCTAATCCTTGTGGATTAGACAATAATTGTGCAACTTTTCAACATATTGATCAATTTAAAAATTTGACCACTGTACACACTTTGTCTTGGCCCCCTCTCCGTAGGACCATTTGCTGCACTTACGAATCAACTTTTCACAGGGGGTCCCTGTCAGTCTGACGACTTTTAATCACTCAAACTTTTGTACTTGAGATATGTTACAAATGTCGGCTAGCTCCGGGTTTATGAAATGTTAGAAAAAAACCTGATCATGTGGCGGGTCGCCGGTCAAAATCCCCGCCAAGCGGGCAAAGCGATATGGGTTTTTTTTTCAACTCTTACATTGCTGGCCATCTCATGGAAAGATAATAAATATTCAATGACAAGGCAATTTGAACTTGCAATATTTTGTAGAAATGTTCATTTTTCAGAAAAACCTTGTTCTTGCTATGCTTTTGACTTGAGCTATGCTTCACCATTGCTACAACACGATAATGAATACTTAAGTTACAAATCATGTTTATTTATCAATAATAAAGCACAATGACAGTGGATTATTATGAACTTGCAATTTTTCCGCTGGGGTTTGTTGACGGCCGTTCTTTAAGGGTCCTTGGGCACTTGGATCAATATTACGACTGGAATTATCTGAATCAGCACAAAATAATTGAATAGCGGCAATAGTTGGTTGGAAAAGTAAGAACTTTTCGACAGTTAATTTACATGACAGGAGCCTAAAGCGACGGGTATGACTGTCAATATTGATCATCGGATCGTACTTTCAAATTGTATAATCTTTACTTTTCCTTTCTGGTGTTTGAGCTACACATTGTGCAAGTATTAGAAGTCAGCGCAAGTTTTGATAGCAAAAAAGAGGTAATTTTTTGAAGGACTCGGGGCCGAGTCCTGAGTGTCCGAGTCCGGATTCCTGGGTGTCCGAGTCCCGAGTCCAAGTCCTTCAAAATCGGACTCGAGTCCGGACTTGAGTCCGAGTCCGAGTTCGGACTCGAGTCCTACAACAACGAAACTAAGGAAAAAATACGGACAAAAACAGATGTAAGCACAATGGGAATAATGAATCTCATCAAGAGGGGAATATAACTTTTAAATGGTTAGGAGGAATGCTTAATTTTGAGCGGAAAGGGAACGCGAATTTTTTTCACACCGAAAAAAAGTTGAATCCTCAATCTCTCCCTCACTCGGCGTAAATATAACCGGTCCAAATAAAGAAAACTATGACTAGAGATACCGTCACTTTTCTAAAAGGTTTTGACGAAGAAACAATCGGTATTGGTCTCCTTGTCTATGGTCCTACTATCGACCAACGTTGTCAGATCACCAGGAGCATCCGTCATAGTCCCAGTCGTGGCCCCAGGCGTGGTTCCGGGGGCGTGGTTTCCAGCCACTATAAAAATTATAATGCACAACGTTTACCATAATGCTTTGTTACCTTTAATTATATAAACACCCAAAAAAGTAACTCACCACCCCTGAAATTTGCCTGTCAAGTTCAATCGATACATCGAATTATACATTATGGTATTTAAAGCGCGGTTTTTTGTGGCGATCGACTGATTCTTGTTTGAAGCAGAGAAGAATAAATAATACAGACTTGTCAAGCATTTTTGTTTCAATAAACAAATTTTCAAAGCTTTGGGCACTTTGGACACTTTCGGACACAAAGAGGAAGGTTTTAGGTGTATTCTTTAGAACAGATGCATATGCGTGATTGCGTTAGAGCTCCCATGCCCAGCTGCTGTTCCATGAATGTGACCGATATGCGATATCGATCGAGTGGACCATTGACCCTTATACATGGATACGCGGCTCGCACGTATTGAATAGTCGGCGAATTGATAAACCCCCGAACTAACTTCCCCAGCAGCCATTTTAAGGCGGGCAAACATGACAAGTCATCCGTACTGAGTAAATGCCACTGACCTCACACATGGATATATCGGGCTGCCGCACATTTAAATGTTCGCCTAGCGTTCACAAACAGAAAGTTGAGCTTTTTTACCTAATACAATATTTCGGAAACAATGCATACACTTGCTGGTGCACATTTCCCACAGATGTTCTATTTTTGACAACAGTGTATTGTATCTTGTTTCCCGCCATATGGTATAGGTACAAAAGCAACTTCCTTTTTGTGACCACTCGGCGACTCAGACCGGCTCTCCATGTGTAGAGTCAGTATAACTGGGAGTGCTGCAAGTTTAAATTAATTTAGTGGGGCGGATATGTGACCGAGGCGTGCACTTCTGGTTAAAGATGAAAACTTGTTACCCCTGGGGGTTTTTTGAGTACACTGATTTCCAAAAAAAATACGAGAAGCAAATATTCGCTCCAACGATTCCGCCAAAAATTTAAAAAAAATCAAAAATGGGCCGCCAAAAAAACCACAATTTGCTTCCCTCATTTTCGGATCAAGTATGCCTCAACACTACCAGATGCAAGTTTTCATGCTTCATACGGGGAATTGCACGCCTAATCAAAAACTTTCTCATTATCTCCCGCTCTTTTACTTGTTGTGCTCCCCGGGCCCCCCCCCCCCCCCCCGGTGCGCCCCTCACAACAGCTAGGTCGACTATGAACTGAAACCAAACGCCCATGAAATTCCAGGATAGACCGTGGTGGACCGTGGTTCGAACCTGGGGCCACAGTGGTGATAAGCGCCGGAAAAAAACCGTCAATAGTAAGCAGAATGTAATTCTTTCAAAGTAAATCATTCAGTTCAAAATCATCGTTCTAACACAATCCTTGAAATTTTGATCTTACTGAGATTGAAGATATATAGAAACAGACCAAATTTAGGATTTGATATTTAGTAGGCCGACACACATATATCTGGTACTCCTTTAATAATCGATCACTTAATTTGGGTCCTTCTCACACCATTAATTTGTTCCCTCACTCATCTGGCCGGCCCCGGCCCGAAGAACAAGCGATTGCATGGCACACAAAATATAGCCAACTCCGCGCCATGTAAGCAATTAATGCTCCATGCTGTGGTTTACTTATGTCGAGAGCACATATATGCTAAGTATTTGCGTTTATAACATTTGTGGGGGGGAAAAAAAAAAAACAGTGGTTCTGTAAGTCACTCACCATCTTTGCGCACTCATGGGTTTATTCCAACGCTGACACCCGTTTCACAGTGCCCCGGTTTGTTGATTACATAGCGCATTGTTTTTACAGTAGCATCTGTGTTGGTGCCCAGTCTCCA
This sequence comes from Ophioderma brevispina, assembly GCA_023653785.1. Classification (NCBI taxonomy): domain Eukaryota; kingdom Metazoa; phylum Echinodermata; class Ophiuroidea; order Amphilepidida; family Ophiodermatidae; genus Ophioderma; species Ophioderma brevispina. The sequence goes on along the minus strand of JAMKCH010032210.1, from coordinate 1,115 downwards.
ATAGTACCCTCAGACAAGGGTCTGGACCTGAAAAGATAACAATTTGGAGACAATACGGCAAAATAATACATGACAATCAATACAAAGGCTGATAAATCTGATTAAAAGCCGATTTAGAGATTCCTGAGGATGGCGCCTTCAATTTCCAAAAAATCGTGTTTTTTTTTGCATGTACATAATGCTTGTCCATATACTAATCACTGTGTGAAAATTTCTACAGCTTAAATCGAAATTCCTCACATATAAATCACAACTTTGTTATAAATTCCGGAATCCGGAATTTTTGTTATACACAGTATCCTATTGGACGTAACAACTACACATAAATGTTTACTCCTGCTCAAACGAAAATTCTATTCATCTCAAATTTCGGAATTGTGCCTTTTAAGGTTACTAATCTTTAGTTCGAGTTGACTATTTGTTCATTATTACACAAAAAATAATATTTCGAATCTCTGGTCCGACTTTACAGTAGAAGATAATTGGCTAACTTATTGTAAGATATGAATCTCCGGCTAACTACAGTATAGGTATAAATTAACGCCTTCAATGTATAAACACACACCACCACACACTTTGGTGCTGGAAACAACCCCTATTATCAGAAGGTCGTGGGTTTGAGTCACATTTCCATTCAGCTGTTTGAAAGTCTCATTTATTATGCAAAACCATAATAAAACAAAATATATCGACGGTGACACAGTTTTTGACAGCTGATTTGGATTTATTTAATTCCACTATCTACATTCTGTGTAAATGTTATGGAATTCATCTGCGTGATACTGTATTTGTTTAAAATCTAGTTTACCGCTTTCTATGGCCGAATATAAGGCGTTATGTAGACTACATGTGGAACCGGTATTTTTGTGAAATTTGCATATCAATTTGGCAACCAGGTTTTTCAAATCAAAATTGTATGAGGATTCCCAAAAATCATGGTGTCATTTGTTAAATGTGTTCTTGGATGAATTATAGGGGGGCAAGGTTTACAACTGTTTTATACAGGGTGCAAAATAAAAAGGGGCAAAATGTGTTTTAAAGTCTACCATCATGTTCGTACCTTCAAGGATTACAGAAAGGTATAGTTTGGCCCTACCCCGAGTGTTTATAGTACA
>JAMKCH010032209.1:0-50342 GCA_023653785.1 Ophioderma brevispina | reverse complement strand
GTCCTGGGCAAAATGTATTCCTTTATTGTTGGATGGCTTTAAATGTGGTTGAATAATAAAGTGATTTGATATATATTAGGTTACCAAAATCCCGTACCAAGCATTTTTGACAATACAAACACTGTAGGTCTTTCCTTGGGTATGTGTCCAAATGTGAGTGTAAAGCATATCTCACAGACTCACAATATTTACATTGATAGGGTATTTTTATTCCCGGAGTCTGAATGTATCCTGCAGATTTCTTACACGATTCATTTTTATTTTAATGGGGCTGGAATCTCTCACATACAAGTGCTCACCTGTTTTGCAAATGGAATATATTTATGCGTGACCAATGTATGCAAATATTTCCACATTATGAAGCTCATATATAGTGTCCCGGAAAATAATAGGTCTCAACACCGTGTTCATCGATCACACGTGTGTGCGCGTTCCCCTGTACGATAAGCGTTGTAAAAAGCTACTACTAGGCTTGTCAGTTCGGGAAATCTTTAACAAATCAGATGAGAAGAATCTATATATTCGTATTAAAACAATATTGACTGCTTACTATTCGGGGCACAGTTTAAACTTAAAAGGCCCTCGGTGATGTCAAAAACCATGACTATGCCCCTCAGCTTCGCTTCGGGCCTAGTCATTGGTTTTTGGACAATCACCTGGCCTATAATTTTAAAACCATAGCCCCTCAAAGCATTCCAATATTTGTATAATGCCTACACACAAAGGAAAGGGTTTATATCCCTCCCACTGTGATGCTCCCAAATTCCTGTTGAAAGTACTGTAAAAATCACAATGTGTTTTCAATTACTGCCTGGTGTTACCGTTGCAGTTACCAAGGTACAACCTAGGTGGGAGAGCGCGGCCTAACGGTTAGGGTGCTTGCCTGTGGTGCAAATTTACGCACAAAAAAAATCGTGTGCGAATCCCGTGGGGTCACTGCTGGGATTTATTCAGGTACTCAATTTCTGGATTTGATCTGTATAGAGCTCTCCACAATCCCTCTCCCTCTCCTCCCATGGCTCACTTGTGATTGGGCAAATGAATCATGAAAGCATCCCGTCCATCGAAGTGGATGTTAATCCGTTGGTCCCGTATCAATGAATCAAACTGTACTGTACTTTTGCAAAGCCATTGTTGAATAAAGAGTTGGGTGAAACCCCTGACTGTTCCCAATCTGCTGCCCCAGCCTCAACGCGGGCCATGTTAGGAGCATCCGTATCATGGGTACATGCGGCGCAGGAATCAGCTTACTCAATAGAATAAATCCTGATACCGCCACAAGTCATTAGCAATGACTTGTTGGATCGCTAAGAAGTAGGCCAAGGTTAATGACATTTTACAGAATCGCAACTCACTTCATGTGGCTGTCAGCATACAAGTAAGGCCGTCTGAATCAGCATATCTGAAGAAACCAAAATAAATCATTAGCCGTAATTAAGAAAATATGAATATGTACATGGTGCCAATATCCCGGCTGTAAGTCATGATCAGTAAAGAAGTCACTGTAGGTGTTGGTGGATTGAGATCAAGGTAAGTGTTTCCATGTCAAAGCATAAAAATATTGAGAAAATCTTGAGAACTTTTCAAAAAACCAGCGACAGCTCATATCAAACTCCACCAGACTTGTTGAGTGAGTATTCGCAGTACACATGCCCATTGGGAACACCACCAAGTACGGGGAATGAGACTAAATGAACCCTAGATTGACCTTTAAAAACCCTGCATTTGTTGAAGTCACTTGTGTGGGACTCAGTCCAAGGCTCAATGTTCACAGTCCCACTGAAATCAAAGTTTGATATGATCCCTAGCTATGAAGTCCTTACGGTTATCTGTTAAGTTTTTGCTCCGATTCATACAATGTGCTCTGTAATATAATCTCAACTTACAGCTTTTGTTATCCACAGCCTCGTCCCTCCATCAAAACTGTTTTTTTTTCTTACCTTACCTAAAAAAATTTTAACATAATAATCCATGTTTACCTAATCTTGCGTGCAAATTTGGTCGTTCCATAACAGACAAATTAATATAGCTCAGTGGCCTTATGGGACCGTGGGAAACAAGCATTCTTTGCTCATAATACAAAACTGCAAGGTCTATCTGGATCATTGATCAACTTAAAAGTTGTGAATTTATAGCTTTTCTCAAGGATATCTAGTGACATGAATAAAAAAGAAGGTGCTGGAATCACAATCAACTGTTTCTTAAAGTCCTTCGCCTGACAGTACATATTCCCTCCCCCCATATTATGCACTCAGTAGAGGCCAAAGTGTGCTTTTTAACTGTTTTCATTCAAGATGTTCCCCCCTTCCACATGACATCCTATACTCCTAACAGCCCTTTTGGTTTCTCTAGAGAGGAAGGGAAGAGTCAAGGATAGAAGCTAAAGAGACTGAGAAGTCCATGGTGGGATTTGAACCCAGGGCCTCTGGCGCACCATTCCCATGAGCAGCGATGGCAAGCCACAAAGGAGTCGCTGGCCCTGCACGCGATTTTGTGCCATGAGTGTTGGAACGATGAGGTCATCGCATCTTTTTTTGACTTTTAAAGTAGTGCATTTTCCAACCTCAGCTCATTTTCTAGTGAGTTTTGTTAGTGATAGGGTTAATAGGCGCATGAAAGTCGATTCTGAGTTTATTGTTAACCGCCCACATCACTTTTTTGGAGACTAGAAATTCCCCGCGTCAAAAATTCAAGATTGCCAAAATAATTCATTGATTTCAAATATCATTGTTTTCAGCAGGTTTAGCAATTGGAACTATTTTTGTTTGTAAAAAACATATTTTTTGATAACTTTGAAGCAAAACCATTTGTGTTTTTTTTCTGCGGCCTAGATACATTTCGTGAAAAATTCTTTGGGCGCATTTTATTTTCCATTTTGCAAATATTGGGTCAATAATGAAAATGAAATCTTATGAATAATGAAAACTGAAAAAGTCGCCTCCTATCAACCAGAAAAAAATGAGTAATGATGGGCCTTTCATTTCATGGGCCTTATCGGCACTGGCACATTTTTCAGAAATATGACAATTTCCCTTCAATTTGCTCACAACTTATAGTCGACATGGAAAATGGAGATATATTTTAACACATTTAAATAACATATCCCCCAAAAGATAGCATTGGACTTAATAGAGGCTAAAAATATCATTCCAGGTACCATAATTCGTAACTTTATTTTTTTAGACCCTACCTATTCACACTGTTTTGCAAGCAAATTAGTCAAAATACCATACACACTACCACAGGCCCAACTGGTAGACTAACTAATACCATACCACAAAACATATACCACAGAATTACCTGCATGTAATTGTTGTAATTAGCTGCTACCAACTAGTTCTGCCCTAGTCATAACCTTTTTTGTCTTTCATTCATCTTTTAACATTTGGACATTCGTATATCAGCTAACGTTTTAAAGGTTATGCCGCTGTGTACAGGGACTTGGTATCGACAATAAGCCAACACCAAATTTAAAGTCATCTGGCATTTCAAGAATTCAAACTTGCCTCAAGCAGGACTCTGTAGCATCTTACATACATACAGAACAAGAATCTGCACATTGTTTTTCATCCAAACGGAGAAAAAATGTACTAAACGGATGAATTTTCAACTCCGAATTATTTACTCCATGAAACTGTCATGAGTGAGTTGTTGCCATTTCGGATTTGACGGGTCAAAGGTCGAACACGCTTTTTGGTTTGTTCATTGTATCAACAAACATTACGATTCTCCCTAAGCAGCACTTTTGGGTGAAAGAGGGTGACACAAGATGACACATGTGTGGATTGGTTTTAAGATGGCGTAGCTTATTGTGGATACCAAGACAAGTCCCTGTACAGCGGCATAACCCTAACGTTAGCTGATATACGATAATTTCCAAATGTTAAAATATAAATGAAATACAAAAAGGTTATGCTCAGCAAAACTACTACCACACCCATATGTATTACCAACACATTTATTAAGCATTCAAATTATAGACCTTTAACGTTATTGAATTCTGTGATAAAGAGTAAATCGGCCTACATAGAACTTTGTTTAGATGTCATTGATCTGTACATGGCTCCATTCATCGCGATGCACATACTTTAAGTTAAAAAATAAGAAGCGAATGTTACAAGATTGACAGCATCCGCCAAGCTTTGGCCATGGGATCGATTTGGGATGGGAGTATTCCATCGGATTAACTGCGGTCACAAAAGATAAGACTTCTTGATGACTAGGTTACTCTGGTCGGGGCCCCTAGCTGCAGGTGAATTCTAGTCCTAGTAACTAGACATTCGCATCCATTTATCATTAGCACTGGGCAGTATCGAACACTTGATATCTCATGTCCTAGTCGTTGTATTGAATGACAATACGGTCATTTATGAACCAAACTTTGCAAGGTTACAGAGACCAAAATACCGCCCAATGCACTCCATGCATTTATGTCAAATTCTTGCAATGCTTACATTATTACTGTACATACCATTTGTTTTAACAATTGATATCACAATTGTAAATTCGAGAAGAAATAGGGCGGAACGATTTCTCAACCATCAATTGAATTCCCGAATGAAACCGGAATCATAATGACGAGTTAAAGAGCTACAACGGTAAACAAATTCACACCACCGATGAACAAATCCGTTTCCAACACATATTCAGACGCTTCCGGCCAAGCCCATACAAAAAAAGTAACTAACTGATGCGTAAATGTGGGTATTAAGTATTTATGCGTGCCTCCTATTAAAAAAAAAAACAAGTTTGGCCTTATCCAAAAATTGAAGAGTGAGCTAGTTCTATAATAATCGGATAATTTTGAAATCGGCCTAACAATCCAGAAATAACCCTTGCTTTTTGTATTCAAACAATTACGACGGCTAAATTGGGTGTGATTTCTTGGCTACCATCCTCTGACTAGTCCATGAGATACGGCCACACACATCGAGCGCATGAGAGCAATGAGTGCCAGGTGCAACACACAGAATTGGTACTAGAGACTTCTCTTTCGAAGCATTTACACAACACGCACCAAAAAAAAAAAACAAACATTGCAAGAACCCCTTCGTAAAAACGGCATTTAGACGCGCCCGGACGACTTTTGGCTAGATATCTCCCGCAGAGGGTGTGGCTGTAGCATCTTGTCAATGAATATAAATCACCGGCGCAAAAACCCGATGCGTATTCCCGCCAGTGGCGTGCAGACTAATCCCATGAGACCTTGCGATTTCTATCTACGTCGGTCTGTGAGGCAATATGAGATAACGGGACAAAAATTTCATTTTTTTCGAAATAGGTAACAAAATTGAACAATCAACACAATCTCATAATATGAATTGTTGATGTCAATTTGACATAGATCATGAGATCCCGTGCTTGCATGGACGTACTTGATGGTGAGTAAAATGAGTTAAAGATAAGTTATCCTGCTGCAAAGTTGAACTTCGATGAGTTCAGGAAAAATGGTGAAATCATTTGTGCGAACGACTGGTAACTCAGTACTCGTACTGGGTTACATGTTACTGTAACTATGTCATTCATTAACGTCTTCCGTAATCTAGGGTGTCAAATTGTGACATCATATATAACAAGATTATGAAAATATTGGCCGGCAATATCTTGTTTTCGCACTCCCCCCCCCCCGTGACGTCACATTCATGCGTCGGATCCCGGGAGGGGCGGAGGGGTCGCGCGCCCCCGGTAATTCTGTAAATTCTTGCAAAATCAGCCCATTTTGATCTATTTTGGGCAATATCGTGTTATACGACCCACTTTTTTCCCGCAAAACATCACGTACAAAAGTATAGGCTTTATCCGTTGTAATGTTTGGGCGGGAGAGAGTGGTCTGAACACATAAGCCCTATTTTGGACCAGTTTACAGCCTTTCAGCCCCCTGTAATTCTGACATTTTTCAAATATCCTGGATCCGCCATTGCAGTTGACGGAAAGAATTTAGTATTCTGCCACAGGCTACGAAATTCGGCAACGTTAACTGAATAAACGCATGTAAAGGTGCCGAATTTTAAGTGTGGCAGAATACACTTCCATCTCCAGTTGACCAACATACCCATGCATTCATGGCTTTACCATTTTACACAACACGTTCAATCCTGACTCACCGTCCTTTGTTATTATAACAAGGTCCTTTGATATGATAACAAGTAAGCGTTGAAGGTACGAGGCGTGTGCATGTCGATAGTTAAGACTGCCGACTTGGTGATTGACCAGTTATAGTCACTACCATCAATCGTTCTGGTACGGTTCAGCAAGGCGCCGGGCGGGGTGTCCGCGATGTCGAAATGCAGACGTGAGTCCGGTATCAAATAATCTCTCTCGTCTCCCTCTTTCCTATCTCCCCCCTCTCTCCTTCTCCCTCCCTCTCTCTCTCTCACACCACAGCACACACCAACTCCCTGACCCGGGCGTCTTTAAAACGTAACAAAGGGGTAAATATATAGATTATACGTTATCAGCAGACAACAAAAAAAGGGGGGGGGGGGAATACAAAAAAAAAAAACACTGAGAAAAATAATTGTCGTTCCAATGTGTTTTGTTTCAACTTCATTTCGCATAATACAATCCTTATTTTATTTATTTATTTATTCGTTTTTTATTTAGGTAATTCCTTCAGTACTGAAGAGCACATGGTCTCCACTCCGCTAAGTTTCTCAGATTGAAATGGAGGACAAATCTGGTTTTGATTAAAATTTTAAGATAAGAATAAGCTGTGAAATGACAAAGTTTTGTAGGCCTACATCAAAATTATAATCTTCCGTCTTTTTTGTCAACAAGTACGCCTTCGGACTTAACAAATTCGGACTTCTGTAGGAATGCGTAAAAAAAGGGCATAGGTATGCCTACTTAGGCCTATAAGAATATGAAACTGCCTTTGTTATGTTGGTGTTTCCCCTATTTAATAAAAATGATATCGGCAAACTTTAATATTCTAATGAGAAAACGCCAATCCACATAAGATTTGATCATACTGGGAGGAAGACCAAAAAAGGACATGAGATTGCTTTCTAAACCACTAAGATTCAATGTTATAGGCCTATAACGCCTACAATAGTTATGGAAAGAATTAGTGCCGATTTTAAGTGGTGGCAAATACTAAATTGTGATTCCTGTTTAAAGGGGTCCAATCTGTGACATTAGCCAAAAATTCACATTCATTTTGATCGTGAATGTTTTTTCTAATGTCGAGGAACACTTATATTTTTGGAATCCCAAGGAATTTTAGACTCATACCAAAAAAATTCTATGATGCCATAACCTACGAAATTGTCTGCACTTTGGTGGTCATAACTGGACATAACTTGAACATTAAATCTCCCTAAAGAACAAATAGAAAATCTTAAAATAGTTTAATGTGCATATTCAGACGCTGCCGGCCAGGGCCCTACAAAAAAAAGTAACTAACTGATGCTGGTTATGTGGGTATTACGTAATTTATGCGTGCTCGCCTAGTAAAAAAAAAAAAACAAGTTTGGCCTTATCCCAAAAGTGAAGAGTGAGCTAGGTCTAAATAATGGATAATTTTGAAATCGCCTAACAATTCAGAAAATAACCTTGTTTTTGTATTAAAACAATGACGACGGCTAAAATTGTGATGTGGCTACCATCGTCTGCTAGTCATGAAATACGGCCACACACATCGATCGCATGAGCAATGAGGGACAGGTGCAACAAACAGAATTTGGTACTAGAGACTCTCTTCCGAAGCCAATTTACACACACACGCACCAAAAATAAAAAAAACTGGCCGGACACCCCTTCGTAAAAACGGCATTTAGACGCGCCCGGACGACTTTGGCTAGATATCTCCGCAGGGGGGTGGCTTAGCATCTTGTTCAAGGAAATATAGAATTCACCGGCGCAAAAACCCCCCCCCCACCGAATGCGTAGTTCCCCAGTGGCGTGCATACTAATCCCATGAGTCCTTGCGATTTATCTACGATCCGGTCTGTGTTTGGAGGCAAATATGAGTAGAACGGGCAAAAATTTATTTTTTCCGAAATAGGTAAGTGAAATTCGACATCACAATCTCATATGAATCATGAGATACGGCTTGCATGGACGTAATTGAGGGTGAGTAAAATAGGAGTTAAAGAAAAGTTATCCTTTCTGCAAGTGAACTTGCCGACTTCCAGTAAAATGCGAAATTCATTGATGCGAACGTACTGTAACTCAGTTCCTCGTACTGGGGTAATGTTACTGTAACTATGTGAATTCATGACCGTCTGCCAGTAAACTAGGGGGTCAAAATTGTGACATCATATTATAACAAGATTATGAAAATTATGCCGGCAATATCTTGTTTCGCCCACGCGTGACGTCACATTTCAGGCGCAGATCAAGGGAGGGGGCGGAAGGGGGGGTGGGGGGTTTTAATTTTGGGGGGGGGCTCTTTTTTTTGGTTTTTGGGGTGGGGGCGGCGGGTGTGGGGGTGTGCGGGGGGGGGGGGGGGGGGGGGGGGGGGGGGTGGGCGGGGGGGGCGCGCGCGCCCCCCGGTAAGTCTGCAAATTCTTGCCAAAACAGCCCATTTTGAGCTATTTTGGCAATATCGTGTTATACACCCACTTTTTTCCCGCCAACATTAACGTAGCAAAGGTATAGCTTATTCACGTTGTAATGTATTTGCGGGAGAAGAGTGGGTCGTGAAAAACACGATAATGCCCTATTTTGGACCAGTTACAGCCTTTAAGCCCCGGAATTCTGACATTTTCAAATATCCTGGATCCGCATTGCAGTTACGGAATAGGAATTTCGTATTCTGGCCACAGGCTACACTTCGGCAACGTTAAGGGAATAAACCGCATGTTTCAGGGCCGAATTTTAAGTGGGGGCCAGAATTACGACAATTCATCCCCAGTTGACCATACATACCCATGCATGAATGGCTTACCATTTTACAATGTCAGTTATTGCGTTAACGAGTTTATAAGGTTATTTCGTCTGTGAGTGTGAGTTTTAGGTGGTCAATGACGTCCGGCAGTGGCCAAACATGACATTCGCATATTGCCTTACTAACCTTGAACACAAATTTGTCACACAGAAGTTCAGAGATTCAACATAAAACTTGACTCGATTCAACAAAGCACTTGGGGGGGGGGGAGGGGTTTTGGGGGGGGGACTGTGGGGGCGTGGGGGGGGGAGGTCCTGAGTTTTTCAGTTTGTATTTATTCTGCATGTCTGGCAAAAAGAAACATTGCAGACAACACGAAAGAGAGGGCGCACCCCACCAAAGAATGCTCCATGAAATACACGCTTAAAGATTAAAATAATAGTGAGGTCAAATTTCAACCCCACATCCCGGTCCCCACAGGAACATCATATTTATGTTGTAAGATATTTCTATATTCAAAAGAGATGGACAATTTTTAAAAATCATGGTAATTTGATACCGAGACACTCAGGCTAGAAGTCGACGGATACAGGCATGATGAATAATCGCCACCACTTTTTTCAGCCGAAACGTATTCCTCATAGCCGTATGCGAGTACGGAGCCCGGGGGGGCGGGGGGGGTCTGGGTATGTGCCGCCTATAAGACCCTCATGTTTAGGCTCTTTTTCAGTTACAGAGACCCCCATTTTATGACCTATTTCACTCCAGAGAACCCTACTTTTCATGTCCAAAGCCATATTCTACCAAATTCTTCAAAAAACTCAAAAAGTAGCTGGAAATTGAGGGAAATGCAGCTTATTTTTTGAATTTTTTGAAAACCGAGTTCCGGAGACCCCAGTTTTTTGGCCTGTCAAATCAGCTCCGGAGCCTCAATTTTGAATATCCGGAGGCACATACCTACCCAAAAAAAAACGTTGAGAATCCCCCGGGGTACGGGAGTATTCCGAAGCCTAAGTTCTTTGTAGATTCAAATTTATTGATTATTCCGAAATTTCCAAGTTTAGATCGTCTGCACTATCATGAAAATCAACGATATCTACGTTACCATGCCACACCATTGCTTTTTTTAAAGGGGGTAAAAAATTAAAAAAAAAAAAAAACCTTGATAGAATGACCTTCACCCCAAAATCTAGTGGGGTTGGTGTGATTCCCGTAGGATTTTCCATGCTAAAATTGATTTATTGCTGTGTGGGTTTCAGTAGGGCCTAAACTGCAGAAAATGGATGGGGTGCAAATTTCGGATGATGCCACCTCCTGCAAGGGGGAAATGTTAGTACAGGGGAAAATTTAAATCAAGTCATATGGTTTGTTTTAATGTATACTAGTGCGTTCCTCTCCTCATAAGGATTAAAAAAGTATATATTTGCCTAGGTTCCACCTTTAGTTAAGCGGTATGACCCCATAATGGTTCAAGGTCACCCTGGGGGTAAGCTTCGATTTTGTGAAAGTGGGTGGCAAATGATTCCTTGTGTAATACTTGAAACAGAAAATGCATTTTAACTGTTTGGGATGTCACCATTGCGACATCCAGGGCAAAAATTCTGGTGACCCCCCATAGACCATGTAGACCCTTGCTACAGTTTTGCTATGTAATTACCAAACCAAATGTCACACACTGTAAAATAAGACATTTTTAAATAAAAAGTATATTCTTGAAACATTTTTATCACCAGTTTCAACACAATTTGAAGCAATTGGGTAAATTGACCCCAGGATGACATGACCATTTACGGGGCTTAATAGCGAATAACTAAAGGTCGGAACCTCGTAAATATAGAATTTTTTTAATCCAGTATAAGGAGACGAACATGGTAATGTACATTTAAAACACATTGATCGATTTAAATTTCCCTGTAGGTTTAAAAACACGTTGTCTCCCTTGCGGAAGGGGCAACAGTCGAAAATTTGCCACCCCATATTTTCTGACTGTCTGGTCCCTATTGAATTTGGAAAAACAGCAGAAATCAAAACTTAGCACCAAAAATCCTACGGGAACTGATTCATTGACATACCAACCCACACTAAAACCACATCTGTAAAGTTTTGCAGCCGATATTTCAACCCGTTTTGATGTGAGAGCTAAAAAAGTGATTTTGCAATCCCATAGAGTTACTGTGTAAAATAATATTGGCGACCAAAAAGGGCACATTTTCGTTCATAACATCCAAACCAAACCTCCTTTAGCCCTAGCTTCACATGGTAAATGAGGAGAAACTATGTAAGCTTATTCTGATACCCAAAATTTGTTACCACTCCGGAAAATTCTGGGTCCACTGGGGACGAGGCTGTTATCGATCGGGCCTATGGACCTGTAAAGTCGCGTTTACTTTTTACCGGAACTACTTTACACAAAATGCGGAGTGATTTCGTGGTGTTGCTAGAGAAAGCTTGTTAGTACATAGTATCTATGCGTGGCTAAAGGCGCACACCACTAAAGAACGCTCCATTGAAAAGCACGTAAAAAGTAGCCAGATCGCGCTCGGCGAAGTTTGCACCCCGCGTGACCTATTTGATTGTTTTTGAATCGATTTCCCTAAAGATCACACTGAAACTTTAAAAAGTTGCAATTTTTGATATAATTCTAGTAGAGATTTTAAGAAAGGTGCATATGAACAAGCGCCACCACTATTTTGAGCGACGTGCCGCCTCATAGTGCTTTCGACCAGGGCCGGAAGTCGAGGGCCAAGTTTCTACACAGAATCGAATTTTAAAAATCATGTGAGTAATTCAATGATGATCAAGTATACTCTTTCACTTTTATGCATAATTATATCACCCTCACTGGGAAACGGTCCCCAAAGGACAGAAAATATCTCACACGGTTTGGTTTTTTACCGGAAAAAGAAAAAAAAAAACTAATCCATTACACCAAACGTGGAGTGATTTAGTGTTGTGCGCCCGTCGAACACTGAGAACTACCTATTTTTATTTTTCTTATTTTTTTTTTTGTTTTGTTTCTGCAAAATATGGACGTTTTTAAGAAAAAGTGTCATTTTTTGCTTCCCAACGACACAAGAAACGGGAAGTATGAGTCTCTAAGTAAATGCCTATTATATTCTAAACTATCCCATTTTCGTGCATTTTGGCAATCTTTACTGAGTTTACTCAAAGAAATACATTCTGTTTAAGCACGTTTTTGTTGAACTAGGTATGCCTTGTGCGATTCAAGAACATATTTGAATTGTTCTTTCTCTACGAAAGTAGAATAATACGATTGACACAAAACATAGTAATGAATGAGCTTGATTTCATACAACCCCCCCCCCCCCGCGATTAAAGCTCCACAATAGCGCGTGTATAACAGGATGCCGTGCAATAATAAGGGGTAGGGGGGGAACCGACTGTAGTTTCGCTGTCTTTGATGGCACTTTTTACTTCTTTCTTCTTAAACAGATTTCATATAAGTCAAGAAAAACCTATCTGTTGTTTTCTTCTTGTAAAGCCTCTAGGGATTTGGGTGGAGTGTTAAATTACAGTGTTAGAACTCAGCGCCAAGCTTTTTTGGTCAAAAAAATGAAGGAAACGCGGTTTTGACATTCCGCTTCCCTTAAACAGAAACAAATCAACCTGGAGCCTTGATGATTAGCTATTCAATTAACCTTTTAATCAAAACACACACCACTCCATTGCACACCAAATGGATTTCATGTACTAGTTTGATTTCGGGGGGGGCCGGAGGTGTCAACACTCAGTCTATTCAATCAGATTTAACACAAATTGCAGTCCATGGCGAAAACGCACGGCAAAAATCGACCATTTTCATGTGCACCATGTCTTCAAGCGATTTCCTGTGTTAAATCGTTAAACAAGTGATTTGTTTTTAGGTGCAATTGGTCAAATATAGATGTCTAATATCAATCTCCTAAATTTAAGAAATCTGAAGTCTTTTTAGAATAGAGGGATCCCACATAAATGAAAAATTGATGTTCCCGTATAGGGTTAGAAGGGCGCACACACTAAATAAACGCTCCATTGAAATTACACTTAAAAGTAGCAGATCGCGCTTTCTCTGAATTTGCCACCCGCGTGACAATATTTTAAATGTTTTGAATCGATTTCCCTAAGATCACAACTGAAACTTTTAAAAAGTTGCAATTTTGATATCATTCTAGTAGAGATTTAAGAAAAGGCATATGATCAGCGCCACCACTATTTTGAGCCGACGTGCACGCCTCTTGGTGTTCGTTGGGGCATTATGTCCTTTACAGCAAGATCTTGCATAAACGGAAATGCTCATACGCTTTCGACCAGGGCCGGACGTCGAGGGCCTAGTTTCTACACAGAATCGATTTTAAAAATATGTGATAATATCAATGAGGATCAAGTTACCTCTTTACTTTTATTATAATATATCACCCTCACTGGAAACCGTCCCCAAAGACAGCAAAATAGCTCACAACCGGTTTTGGTTGTTGTACGGAACTAACTACCATACACCAAACGTGGGAGTGATTAGGGTGTGCGCATAATATCGCAATAATACGCGAGGCGAAGCGAAGATCATTTATAGACAATCGCATGGACGTATTGAAGCTATTGAAAATCTATAGTCGGACAGGTTTAAAAATACCGACCATCATCTGATCCCCCTTTTCGTTCTACCATTAACTCCTACGGAGATATTAATCGACGGGTACCGAAAGGGGCGCGGCTTTAAGATGAATCTTGAAAAGAAAAGCCAATATCGATTAATCGGAAAGGTACGGAACATACAAGTACGATAATCAATCTTTTCATTCCCACATCACAGAAACGTGCTGAGGCTGGGTACTGGAACAAGCGCCGCACGAACAAAAAATTACAAAATGTAAGGATATGGCTGGCATAAATATTCTGTAGTGACTGAGATTGCATATGTAGTTATATTTTTAGAAAAGCGTTTTACATTAGTTTTTAGCTAATGCAAAGAGAAAGCTTCCGAAAGGGAAACACATCGTGACTGAGCAAAATCGGAAACCGCAGCCTGCTTTTAATGTTGGCACAACACAGTTGGGTTTAATTAATTACTGCAACCCCGGTAGAAGTCACTCATGATGACTGTCGGGTACCCATGCAGTGATTACACGTCGTAGGAAGTGAAAACGCCTCTCGGTTTCTGCATTTTTTTGGTTTGTAAAAAAAAGCACCTTTGTGCAAATCGCGACTTTTTGGGCAAAATAGAACCCTTTAAAGGCTTAAGCATATTATTAAGCGAAATCATGATTGATTTTTATTTCACCCACCTTTTCAAACAGAACACGAACTATGCCTGGCAAATACAGTCAATGAAACAAATAAACAAAATGTAATATTTTTTTTTTAAGGTTTTTAATGATGATGATGATGCTTTGATTTGTCTGAGGGAATCCATTCCGAAATCATGCGACAAAATATAACAATAAAAATAAATAAAACTATAAAATATAACCGGCGACAGAAACCCGTTGAAAGCGTGTACTTCCTGTTCTTGCGTATTTACTGAGAAAAAATGCACTTGCTCTGATTGGCCAACCTAAGGCTAGCGATCTGCTCTCGCTGGGTCACCGACCACGCACATACGGCTGATAGCTCCACCCCTTTCACAAACCAGTGGTACGTGCTCTCAAAAGGGTTTATGTCAACGAGTATAATACAGATTTTCTTGCGACGGTGAACCACCTACTACCCCTTCAAAATTTCACGACTTTCAAAATGAAAAAAGAGACCTTTTTTTATTTTCGCAAAAAAGAGAAGGACGGTACATGCTGCAACTACCCCATATTGGCCCAAATCCATTTGCATTCTTAAAGTTAAATCTTCCTAATTCAAGATTGAAGAGAGGAATCTGTTTTATCAGTGTGCAATTTCAATGTGAATCTCAGAATCAATTTCTTGCCAGTGATTCTCGTAGAATCCAGATATGAGATAATTCCTTGTTAATCAGGGCAAACCCCCCCTCACCTCGGACCTAGCTTTCCTGTGCCTTCTCCTTGGCGGTTGTATTGTTATACCAAGTATGTGGTCCTTTCAAGTAAATTTGATTCTCGAGAATTCGGACAAATTTGCCCACCCTGTTTATTAAAGGGCGGCATGTAAAAATAAGCTTATCCGATAACATGAAAAGAGAATTTGCGAAACCAATAGTCACAGGACACCTGGCACATGAGTGACTATGGAGGATGCGTGCCTAACCTACTTAGTCACTGGTCGAGCTATTGTCTAATACTCTATCATGCTGAGTGTAACTTTTACGTGCATTAGACTGTACTTGGTGAAAGTCGCCAGGAAAATAGAAAAAAAAAAGGCTAACCGACAGTGAGGTAACAAACTAACCAACACCCTATGAATGTGAAAAATTAACAGATTAATAGAGACACTTGGCAATTGAAAAAATATTGCACCTCTACGATTTTCAAAATTAATCTTTTTGCATGGTTGTAAAGCTTTTATACATTAGTCCTCACCTGAAATGATTTAAGACAAAGTCAGCGCCCTTATGGGAGAACCAGAATGTTGGATTTTACATATAAATGGACTCCAAGCGACATTTATTCAGGCAGAGGGACGTGAATTGGCGTTTAAGGTGGTTATTGAAAGTCCTAATATCGTTTACCCACCCGCATACGTTTTTGTAGACTAGAAAATAAAGCCACGTAAAAGATGTCAAGATTACCAAAATCATTTCAAAATATCATTATTGTGAAACATTTTGTTGTAGAACATTTTGAAAACTCTGAAGGACCAGGTTTTTTTTCTGCAATCCTACCTTTGGTGAAAATTTATATACCCCTATATTCCATTTGCATATAATGAAAATGAAGGTCCCCTCATCAACAAGGAAAAAAAAGTAATGATAACTTGGAATTGACTTTCATGGTCTTCAGTATCGCAGAAAACGCACACCGGAGGATTCCCACAACGCCAAAAAATCATGTTTGACCCGTCTGTGATCTTTGGCGCCCTTTTAATATCAATGAGTAGCAGTCTATGATATTCATGTAATAGACTCATTTTTTGTTAAAAGTTACAGCAAATGTAAAGTTAGCATACAGATATCGGGGGGTCTTAGCCTCTTAGTATTATTATAAAGTCCCTCTCGTTTTTGGGTGATGTTATTTTTTCTGTAAAAATACATCTGCATTCGTCCAATAGCTCTAGAGACTATTCTTGCAAGCAAGTGAAGGACATTATAATTGTGAAAAAAGTGTCCGTGCGCTAGTACTGGAGTATCACTTAATGATGTCAATACCAATGAGAAGTGTTGTCTTTAGTGCTTCTTGTCATCAAAATTTCACATTTGTCATCATGGGAATTTCCTGGAAATGCAATTCCCAATTCCGCCTTTTGCCGGCTTATATACTGTAAGGTTATTATAGCCTAGGATCAATGATCCACAGAAAATTAACAAATATTTGACAATGGCTGTGTTAACAAATAAAATCAATGTCACACAAACAGAAGCACAATGAAAAAGACTTTCAATTTACAGGATTTCAAGTTACTTATCAACCTTCTGGATATATAAAAGATTAAAATAATAGCCCCATGGATTGGTGATGTCTTGCGTCTTAAAGATACAGGAAACGGCACATGTATCAATCAATATACAATTTACCAAAAATTTTTGAAACTAATTGAAATACTTACAGTTATACTGAAGCTCTCAACTTGCACCACTTTATCATATATATACCCATCAACTTTTACAGTTTGTACGCAAGCATTGTTATCAAAACAGAAAGTGTGAGTGCTGATGCATGCATAGCAGCATTTAATGGAAAATTGTACACGTATTAATACGAATATGATACATTGTAATACGTCATATGGCATGAACTAGGGAGTGATGTCACCGCTTTCGCGCAGCTATGGCATGCGGACTGCATCCACCCCCAATGGAGGAGGAACGGAGGAACAGCCCTGACGGGTGGAGGAGAGCCGAGTGGGAGGAAGTAAAGGTGGGGGCCCTCCTTTCCCCTTTCCCACCTGGCGCCATCGTTCTACTTCCCATTTCCCTTCCCCAAACCCGTACTCCCTCTTACGTTTCTGTTGACCCGCTCCTCCCTGCTTCTTTACGTTCTTTATCACCTCCTCTTCCTAGTCACCATGTCCCCTTTTCTACCCCACCCCCTTCCCAACGAGGACTCCCGAGCGCTTCCTGTTTCCTCCTTTACGGTCTTCTTAACTAATCCTCCCCACACTTAGCAATTTTCTCTGGCCACCTCCTGCACTGGGTTCGGTTTCTCAGTTCTTCCAAGCCCCCACCCTTCCACCCGAAGGCCCCTAATTATACTCTCTACACTCTTTCTCAGACTCCCTCCGAGCCGCGTGCTCTATTTATTCGTAGCCATCAAACCGTCCTTTCACCTAATACCCTCCTGCGCTTTCTTTCCTGGCCACCCCCCCCACAACTCGCCACCTACCCCTCCCCTACTTCACATCTTCCCTCCACCACACTCCCACCCCCACTCCTCCTCTTTCTGCCTTTCCACCCTACTCCTTCCCTCCCTTTCGCGTGACGGTCACCTTCATTCATTCTCCCCGCTTCTCTTCATCCCACACACCCGCCCCGGAGATTTCCTGTTTCTTCGCCCGCCTCCTCCCCACTTCTTCCGCCTTCTAGACTGCTTCAACTACCCCTAATTCTCCTTCCTCTATTCCCACATTCCGCTCGCCTCACCCCTTCTCCCTTCCCCTCTTACCTCGACTCGTCCATCCAACCCTTAGCTCGCAACCCCCGCTATCTTCCCATCCTCTTTTTCCCTTCTTCCGTCCCAGGTTCTGACTTCACTTCCGATCTGGGGGTCTTTTCTCTTTCACCCTATTCAAATCTCTTCCTCACCCCTTCGAAACCTCTTGACCTCACCCCTTAACTTTTTGCAACACTTCTTTGCCCACCCACACCCTCAACCCTTTTTTGTCTACACCTACCTTTGCCACCCCCTTTTCCCTCATACTCCTGAACTTACTCCTCCTGCTCTTCCCCCGTTCCCGCTCGGGATTTCAGCTTCATCCTCCCCTCTGAATCCCCCATCCCCACTACCTTTTCGTCTCCTTCACTTTCTCCCCCGGACCTCCACCACACTCTTTCCAACCCGTCTTACCTGTGCTTCTCCTTCCTCTTACCCCCTATTCCTCCCTCATCTTCTAACTCCCCTCCCCCCATCTCCTCCCAATCCCTCCCTCACCCCGCTCCTCTCTCAGTCCTCCATTCTTTTTTGCCTTTCTCCCACTATCCTTTTCTTCGTACCCCCTCTTTGTCCTTTACCCGCTTCCCAACATCCCCTCCTTACCCTTACTTCTTCCCCCCACCGTTCTCCATAGCCATCCTTTCGGTGTGTCGTCCCTCAGTTTCTGTCCCCCTCTCTTTACCTCCCCCTCTCTCCTCTCACCTCCCCACCCCCCCCCCTCCCATCCTTCCCCCTCCTTACCACTCTACCACCCTACTCTCCACCTCTTGTGACTCTTTTTTCCTCCCCCTTTTTTCTTCCTCCTCCTCTTCCACTCCCTCCCCCTACCCCCCACAACTCCCCACCCTCACCCCTTACTTTGTACCCAGCGCGCCCGTCGATTTCGTTCCAACCTGTGCCCACGTCTCACTCCATTACCTACTCTCGCCCATACCCCTCAATTCCCTTCCCCTCCTCTTACCCATTTAATCCCCCCCCAATAAACACTCGCCACCATCTTTCCTCCGACCCTTTCTCACTTTATTCTCTTTCCCCACTCTTCTCCCCTTGCGTTCACTTCTTACCCCCCCTACCTTGTTCTACTCCTCTCCCTTATGTTTGGTGCTGTTCACCTCCATCTTCAACTTAGTCCTCGTACCTACCCTCCTTATCCCTCCTTTACACCTCTCATCCTTTTTTTACACACCCCCCCACCCCTTTGCCCCTTTTTTTACCCTTCCCCCACCCCGATCCCCCCTCTCCCCCTTACCCCACCCCAACCCAATACCCGTCAACTTATTTAACCGTCGGCGGCCGTAATATGGGGAGCCCGGACTCCTGGCTGAGGTTAATCGTGGGTCTTCCTCCCCTTCACACCCCCTTCGCAACCATCTTATCCCATTAGTCAGGGCCTGGACTCATCAACGTCATTTATCTACGTGAGTTTTGACTGAATCGAAAGCATGGCAGCACTCCTTAATTCAGGTCGGATACTAGTAGAAATAAACTAACATAACATTTAAGGAGTCATCACATTATATTGAAAAGAAATTGGCATCCAGGGTCAAAAATTGCAGAGGCAAAATGTGAATGCGGGTGTCACCCTAATTAGTTACAAAATGTGTTGACGTGTTATAATCAGTTCAATTTACAATGTGTAAATTGATTTCAATATTCATAAATTCGGGCTTAAATTACATACCCCAACACATCCGAGCATTTCTGTCTATGGATCATCAGTATGGCAGTTAAAATCTGGCTCAGTGCATGTATATTTTTTTTTTCAATATTTTAGTTTTTTTGTTTTTTTGCAAAAATATATAAAAAACAATTCAAAAAAAAACTACAATGGGATCCAGAGTATTATGAAGTATACCTTTGTATATACTGACATCCCTGCATCAATCTATGCGAGACATATAGGTTCACTTAAAGCATAGAAGCACTCTTCAAAGAAGACTTTCATATTCTTCCGATACATCAAATTGGCATGGGTACTGTTTTTTAACAGTGTTCATAACTAGTTTCTACGATTTAATAGCTGCATGGTGCTTATGAAAAGTTTGTATGGCTCATCAAAGTGTTGCTAATAAGGATTTACATCTAGTTTTTAGGTCCATATGTTTAGTTTTACATGTACAATGCGTCCTCTATCGAATACAACTCTGTGAGAAGATTTCTTGCTGATGATAGTGGGTACATCGGTGCTAGCCATTCTTATCTTTGTGTGCCAGATACATAAAAGTTACGTGTTGGTTGAAAAGCATGTATGAAAGGTTAGCATTGGCCAATGTCTACTGATGAAACATGAACCTACCAAACTATTGATAAAGATGATAGTTACATGTAGTTTAGTCCGAATTATGCCTTTCAAATTATGCATCTTGATTTTATACATTACAAAGAATATGGTGGGTTATAATTGATAACGTGCTTTGTTCTTGTAAAGTAACCATATAGGCATTTTATATTATAGCAAAAAGCAGAAAGGCTGAGCCATGGGCGACATGTCAGTCATCAATTTGAGGTAAAGTTTTTAACCAGCCTTAAATATTTTCACAAGTATGATATAAATAATATGTATAATATAATTATTATAAATTCAGATGCATTTTTTAAATTCAAAAACAACTTAAAAGTTATCTATTTACTTCTGTACATGTGTTTATCCATCTCTGGTCATACCAATAAGAAGCATGTTTTTGATACGCTTGAATGAGCCACTATGATATTTATGGCCTTTTTCCCTTTTTCCCATTTTTATCCCCCGGACTTGAAAAGGAAGTAGGGATGTTGTGAGAGCACATAATTTGCACCATGTATTAGTACAAATATTTTTATCCAACAAAACCTCATTTTAAAACATTTCATCTTACAGCATATAAAATGAGCAGTACTTAACCTTTTGTTTTGGAGTTCACAAACTGTTGTGGTCTTACAAATGGAAAGATGGGAAATGCAGGTGAACATTCTTTTGCAAAGAAGTGGTGGAGGTGAGTGTAATTGGCCATGACATTTTAGCACCATATGAAAAGTGGATAATATGTAAGGTATGTTTTTATCCTTGTATAGTCAGACTCCCTCCCTCCCTCCCTCCCTCCCTCCCCGGGGGGGGGGGGTACTCGGACCCAATATTGGGTACGGGTGTGCGTCCACCTGGTAAAAAATCGACCATGTTTATAGTGACAAATGATACAAAAATATGAACCCATTTGAGTTATTTTTTTTTTTTTTTTTATTTTGTTTTAGTTGTTCCGAAAGTTCGACCCCTTAATATGTTGGCTTTGAAATGCACCATTTTATAGTAATTATTAAGCAAAATCGGCCATTTTCATTAGTAAACTTTTTACTTTAAATCAAAATTCACCCATTTTCATTGTGATTCTAGCGAAATTGGAAAAATCGAACATTTTCATAGTAAAATGCGTCCAAAAATTGAAAATGGACCCATTTATATAGTAGAAATGAACCTAAAAAGTGACCATCTTTATAGTAGCCTGGTGGAAAAAACGAAACCCAGGTTTATCTAAGGCGTGAAAATGCGACCCATATCGGGCGGCACATATGTACTACCCTTTCCACTGAGTACCCCCCGGGCATCCTCCCTCCCGCCATCTATCACTTCTCCCTCCTCCTCTACTCCCTCACCCTCTCTCTCCCTCCCCCCATCTCTCTCCTCTCTCTCTCTCTCTCTCTCGCCGCTTCCTACTCCAGCTCTCCTTCCTCTCCATCTCTCCTCTGTTTTCATGGCCATAGTACATAGTCACCAAAAAGCAGGAAAATTATTTAGTGCAGTGCACAGAGAATGCTGAAGGATATTTGAATGTTCCTGCTTGAGGGCCAAATAGCACCAGATTATGTTTCCTCTTTATTTCAGAGCAAGTGGGGGTAAAAAACGGAATGGATCAGATGGGATTTGGTTTGCAGACGGCCTATTGAGAACCCCTGTTTTACAATGTGCTTGTACATTTCCAGGTAAAGTAAACAATAACAACGTCTGAACTTGAAAGTCTGACGCAAACACCACCAACCTAGATTACTTTGTAGTCTTAATATATTGACTGTTTCATGATTTTTAGTGTCCAACCGATCAACCCAAGTTACGAATATACATTTCGATTTTTAATCGGCCGATCCGATACCGATTTCCGATTTTTAAAAAATTGCATTATTCAGTCCATACGAAGCTGGAGCATAAAATAACAAACCACAATCAATAAATTCGACCCGGCTGTTGGTTATCGTGTATGAGTATTAACTCACCTTGTTATCATACATTGATAGTTCCATTTGTTTATTATATTGAACAAAGTCGGGCAATGGACAATTTAGATTCTTATCGTAAAAACTAAAGTGAAATAGCCACTAAATGGCTTGAAATCAATTCAGCGAGTAGACCATACATCTGAAACACATTGTATTGGGTCATATAGCCTAGGATAAATCTTAATTTCCCTTTAGTTGTGTAAAGTATTCCCAGACTCCCAGTACTCGAAAGGTAATATATTACTGCATATTTCCCAAGTGCTAGTACGCGGCCAATTTGTTATTATGACAACATTCAACATACCACTGAAGGGCACAGCTGTAAGCTTCTGAAGCACGTGTTGGCCATATAATTGCTGTACATGACTTCTGACTATGCCCGCCACAAATCAGAGGCTTGGTAATGGCGAAAGAAGGAAGTGACCTGATTATTGCTCTGATTGGTCAACAAGAGTATGTCGGTGATGTCGGTGACTAGGTCACTGTGAATAAACCTGGGAAACACCATATACCTAGACAATATGAAGTCTAGGCCGGTGTTTCACCGCGGTGTTATGTGACATGGCTACCGTATCAGATCTCGTAACTGTGCCAGCATTACGGCCTAACAATCAAGGCCCAATCATTTATTAAAACAGCGATCCCACCCACATGTATTGCCTCAAATCAACATGCTTTCCCTCCCCGCCTGTTGAATCACATGCACTTGTACTCAAGGTTGACAGATTGGAGCGATACAGATTTGTGGTTAGAAAAATGTAAGGTCGGGAAAAGTGGCTTGCAAGCCGATACGTAAAGTAGGCGAGTTTGAAAGGATTGTGAACATAAAAATGAAGCCAGACTAGCTTTGTCATAAGGATTGATCGGTTATCAGATCGGTAAATGAAGGAAATTGCCACGATGCGCGATTCCGATTCGAAAGCTTATTATCGTTCCGATCGGAAACTACCGAGGCGATCGGTTTTGGCACTAATGATTTCATTGAGTACATTCAGTCTAATGTTTTAGTTGACATTGTCTATGGAAAAAACATTTGGAAGTAGTAATACACAGTGTTTTGACTGCACTACCCGTGATAAGGGGGTTATTGTGCTGAATATGGGTAAAAATGAAACTATAGCCATTGTTGGTCCAGTTTAGATATGACAATTTTTAAGCATTTCTCTCACTAAAATAAGAGGCGTTGCCCAATATTCACTTTCTGATATGAAGTAATGTAAAATAGATATTAAACTATTCTATTTTTTTTATTTAGGGGTGCTCAGTCAGGTCCCAGTTTATGTCCACACAAAATACAAATTACTCTTTTTGGTAATTGTAATCTAATAATTCTTTTTGGATTCCAAAAATTATAAGTATTTTCTCCATTTGAAACAATATTTAAAGATCAATAATCATTCATCTTAATGCATGTGGAGTAGATGTATATGTATTTGCTTGGTATTGACACGGAACTGAGGTCTAGACGGATGTGGTTCAAGGGGTCACGTGCTGGGAGGACAGATGAGATTACATTATGAGAGGAAGAAGTCTATATTATTACACTTCATCAACATAATCATGCTATTTATTGGCTGGAATGTAGCAAATGGTGCTGATAGAGCTGCTGTAATCTGTAAAGTCACTTTGTCATGTCTAAATTGTTGTTGTTTGTAACGGCAAAGGGTCGTGTCAAGTGCCCATAAATACTTGATAGGTTATATTATCAGAGGTGCACGCTATACATTACTAGAGCTTAACCAGTACCCACCGTTTAGTCTCTTGGTCGCCGCTGGAGCTTTGCTGGAATTGTCATTTCCTGACTGTATGTCTTTTTTCACATACTAATCAGAAGTAAGAAAAATTATTATGAAGATTTAGTCCACTCAATTTTTTCGTTTACGGGTATTGACTGGACAAAATGCTACAGAAGGTTTTCTTGCTGTAAAACTTGTTGTAAACCTCCCGAACAACATATCACAAAGGTAGAAAAAAGGAAGCATGGCAAAACATGCTAATTTGCATAAAACCTATGTGCCATTTTGCCTATGATTTTGGTTATAACAATATATTTAAAAGGGGGGACGGACCCATGTAAGTTAAATAAAGTTTTCATCTTGATAGAATCATCTTCACCCCTAAACCCATCGGTACAGTTTTTCGCTGAATTTCAAACCGTTTTCAGTGTGAGGAGGCTAGAAAAACTGATTATTAGCCCTATATCATGTGCAAAATTGATATCGGTGTGACCAAAATGGGTTACATTTCGCCATCACTTCCAAACCAAATATCTTAGCCAAACAGAATTGGGGAGAGTTAAGGCTTGTAGGGTTGTGACTGGTCACTGGTTGAGACCATTTTCTCTTTTATGGGTGCTTAAAATTAAAAAACAGGTTGTTTATAATTTGTTTAGAAAATAGCAATCATATTAACATGGAAAAACAATTACGAATTTGATTTCTCAAAACATATTAAAGGCCTGGATTAGCAGTAATTCTCTCAAAGAGTCAAAATATTCTAAATGTTTGCTGACTTTCTGATTTGGCAAATCGTGTGTATACCTTAATGATTTCAATTATATATTATTTAAAAAAATAATATAAAATGTAGCAGTATAGTATAGAGCTTTCATACTGAACAGAAGATGGATTAACTTTGCATCATCACCCTTTAACATTTGGGGCCAGTATAATTCAGGTCTAGTATTGCCAACTCTGACCTACAGTGATGTTATGCCTAGTCATATATCAGCACAAATGTGTTAGCTATATACTAGTGTAAGATACTATTTGCCATGTTTATTTAATTTCCTTGATTGAGTCTGTGCATTTTGAGAGGAAAAAATGCAATTTTGTGTGTAAATAAACCAAGGTAACACTTGTAGTTTAGTTTTAGTTATGACATTTCAGCACTTAAGTCAGTGACAACTGACCACAACTACCGATGTAAATCTCTGAAAAAGTATTTTATGAAACAAGGGAGCTTATTAATCCTTTGAAAAGCTCTCAGTCATAGGTGTTAATATGTTGTTCTTCCTGTATTCGGGAACTGTAATGGCAGTATAGTCCGGGCATTAGTCTTTTAAAAATGGTGATTGATCACATATTTGACTAGAGTTTCGGCCTCAATGAAATGAAAAGCTCTAATATGTGGGATTCAACTACGCATACAGTTCTTAATCCCCTGATGGAAAGCGGTCTTCAGGTCCATAAAATCTGTGCCTGTCCTGCAGCACAGATTTCCGAATAACATATTGAACCTGGCAAATTTCCTATGATCTACATAAATTATAAAAAGAAGATATGCACTAATATTGATGACAAGCTCTCCACCTACAAAAGACTTGTAAGAGGGATTTGTGTGTGTGCTTGTATGTAAAAATGTTAACTATGCATTTATTGTACTTGTATTCTTTTGCACATGTACTGATTAACTACAAACGGCGAAATAGTAAGTTAGGAACAACATACACACTCTTCTGTATATAAAATAATAAATTGATTGTTTCAGTTTCGGTTTATTTTCACCGTTTGGCCATCAGTTGGAACAATTTTAATTCAAGTTTGGATCTCTTTGATTTAATCGGTATAGAAAATTGGTAAAAAATGAGAATTTTGCCGATACCGATCAGATACCGATAAGGTCATAATCGGCCCGATTTCAAGAATACCGATCATATCGGTTGTTCTCTAGCACACATGTTTGGGGACGCTACATTCTAAAAAACCCTAATGTGTATAAGTAATTTTGTATTTTTGAAATTGCTGGCATTGGGGTGTATAATCTAGTATTGATGAAGCAGGGAAACTTTTTTCTGGAGAAAGGGTTTGCATTATTGTGTGAATGTGCAGGTTTATTCATTTGACCTTGCAGATCTTTCAGTAATGCTTTTTGTAAGTTGATATACTTACATGTCTTCTCTGGGCAGTATAGCCGAAACAGCCACTTGTGATGTTGTGTATTTGCTTTTGGTGTGCGTAATCAGTGTCTCCATTCGGGATATTGCTACATCAGGGAGGCCCTTTGTGCCGTCAAGTGCGAGGTCATTCCCTCCAACTTGTATAACAAGCAGCTTTGGATTTTGGTGATTTGATGAAGCAACATCTTAAAAATAAATGTTTGTTTACTTTTTACTTAATTGAAAGGTGATGAAATGATTGATTACAAGGTTTGTTTCCAGTAACATGTTCATTTTGAAGCCATTTCAACTACATTTTGTTTTGATAAAGAGAAAAAATGTCATTTTTTAGATAAAAAATAGCCCCCACGATAGAAAATTTAATTTTTCAAATTTAAGTTATCACAAAATGATACTTTTACAAATGAAATGAGACAAATAAATGCACGTGCACTTAAATTTGAATGCATCTGATGCACAAGGAACATTTTTAGGAAGATTTGAGGGGCTTTTATTAGAGTGGGAGTATACAAATACTACATGGTTAGAGGGAAATAGGGCACACTATTTTCCAATATAAACCATGTAGTGTTTGTTTTATTACACCTCACTGTAACTCTGGGGGACGAGGTTGTAGCTAGGGAAACAGTTCAATCTATTTCTTTAGGGAAATAGCTCGCGTAACAGGAATCAGTCAATGAAATAGCATGATTATGTTCATGAATATCCATGAGGTATAATAACATTTATTACGGACAATACGGTATGCAGTTTTGACCTAACATCTATCATGATAAGCTACTGCATGTATGTTCTTTGAGTCATTTCTGGGGAAAATCCTTTTGCATTTTTGTCTTTGGAATACATATTAGAAACAAACTTTTTCTGACATAAGACTAATAAATAGACTACCTCAAGGCTTGTATTTTATTTTTAGCAAATTATAGGGTGCAAACATTCACCATTACTAGATTACCCATCAGAGTTGAGCTTCTTTTAAAAAAATTACGCAGCAGACAGTGAATAGCATGAAATGCTTGTGTATATTGTCCATTGGCAATCATCGATTTTTGTTAATGAAGTAGTAAAAAGGATATTGGGTGTGTGTGTGGTTTTGTATGCGCTTAACTTTACTTACCAAATTAAATTGTTTGATGACAAGGGTTTAAACTTATCCCTAACTGCTTGTAAGTCAAGAATCAGGCAAGTAAATTCTCGCACCTTGACATGTGCTTGTTAGTACAGGGGCGGATCCAGGATTTCTCAATAGAGGGGGCGCCAAAGTTCAGGGAGCCACAAAGATAGTTACACGAGCGCCGACGCCCTGTACCATCACTCTTAGAGATCTACAGGGCGCCATGTTCGTTAGAAAAGTAATTTGTGTAGATCTACAGTGCGACCCCCTCTAAATCCGCCCCTGTGTTAGTATTTATCCCAGGGGTACTGAGGAATGAGTATAATAGTAGATGTTTAGGTGCCTCCCAAGTATTGTTCATTTCTTGATTGAGCAAGTTGTCTAAAACCATTTCTATATGGTTGAATGGACACCCATTTGTATAGGTGGCTTGGAATTCCATTGTTACAGTGGTCAACACTGTGATTTCAAGCATAGCAGGCATGATTCCTGGCCACGCAATATGAAAGGCGCAGTGATGTCACCTTCAACTTCTTGAAACAAAAAACCTAGCTATTTAGCAATATTTGTATTTTTAATTTTGATTTCTTTCATTCAATCTCAGTTCAACAGTCAAGAATCAACCAATCAATGAAGAGCGATACAAATAGAGGCTCTCTTCAGCATGATGCAATATATTTCAGGTTAGTGTTGCATATCTGTTGTTATTTTATTGTAAATGCAATATTCCAATGATTCTAAATTCTTTATTCCTGAGTCACTGTGTGATAACTGTGAGCATTTGTCATCTACTCTTCTAATGTCTTCGATCGTTGCTCCACTGTGCCTGTTGACATGCAGGTTTTGTCCCGACAAATACTTTAGTATACTGTCTGTAAAGAGAACCTGCAGAAAAATTATATTATGTTTTTCACTGTCATTAATATAAAATAATTAACATTTAATGTAACTCTGTTGATATTGGGATAGTTAAGACAAGCACAATGGGTTTTCGTGTCGTTCATGGAGGCCCATACTAATCAAAATTCTGTGTGGGGCCGTCCGTAAGACTCGGTTAACCCTTTTAAAAATACGCTGCAGGCTAAAAGCTATGCCCAATTTACTTCATTAATATGTTTTGTATAGATCCAAGTGTGGGAAAATATTGGATCCAAAACATAATAATGATAAATTGATGGTACTTTATGCCCAATTATTTATTGGTCTCGCTATGAGTTTCAAAATATTTGGCTCGACTGCGTCTCGCCCAATACTTTTGCACTCATAGCTCGACCAATAAATCAATCCAATTTATACAAAACTGGGTTGGATGATTAGAGGTGAAGTGCCACAATATCATGTGTTGCTTTTTTGCTGCATTATTGCATACCATTAATTTTAATTAGCTTATTTGATTATGTTTCAGTTTAAACCTTGTTTTAAATGGGGCTAAATGACTAGCCCTATTAACTCATTATTATGTTTGATGGATCCAAGTGTTGGAAAAAATATTGGATCCAAAACATAATAATGATGTTTGTATACTTGTTCCACTTTTCTGATCCCATGGGTCCTTTGTGTCTAAATTGCCTTTTCACTAATGTTATAGGACCTAGTTACTCTAAACTTGAAGCCAGGTCAAGTTTGCTTCACTAGTTTGGGTCAAGTCAGATTCTGAAAACATAATAATGATAATATTGGATGGTTTTTATTGCAGGATACAAGAATTTATCAGTCTAGCACTTTAGCTATGAGTTTTGAAAATATTGCGCTTGTCACTCCATGAATCGCACAATATTTTCAAAACTCATAGCTTGACCAATAAATTATTGTATCCTACTCAAATCATCCAATATTATATCAGACTTGGCATTAAGGTGCAATAGGGGTTCCTTCATATGTGGATGATGTCAAAGGTCATGACCAAGGTCAAAGGTCATCTGAGCTCTTATTACATACTGCCAGCTTGCCAAGGGAGATCATGCAAGTTTACTTGCTGTATTTGTATGAATATTTGAGGGGCTTTTATTAGAGTGGGAGCATTTATTACAGACAATACGGTATGCAGTTTTGACCCAACATCTATCATGATAACTTACTGAAAGTATGTGGTTTGAGGGGTTTTTTTTCACCTAAGAGTAATAAATAATTTACTTCAAGGCTTCTATTTCATTTTCAGTAAATGACAGGGTGCAACAATTCACAGTGAATAGCCTCATCAACTCAATCTTCAGGAGCGGATTAAAGAGATAAACAGTTGTCTTGTGGGCCCATCTATCGGAGTCCTGTTCTGATTTTTCCTTTGTGGGGCATACTCAATTCAGTACTACACAACCAATTTCTTCATGGGAGTACCTTTGAAGTACCTGTTAAGTAGCCACAGAGTTACCACCTGCATGGGTACCACATCGCCGGCCGCAAAGTGGGGGTAATCATCCACTCAAGTACACACGCAGTAGCTTATCCACTGGATCCCCAATGTGAGAGTACCTGTGTGGGTACACCCATGCAAATGAACTTTGAGCTATTTGTGATTATTTTAGTAATTTTATCCATTTAATATTTTGGTCACATATGTCATATGTTTTAGGGTTTTGGGTGATGCTAAACTCAAATATAGATGTTAATAAGCTTGGAAGTGATCAGAAAGTCATAAACAAGGATGGAATGTTTGGCGGTCCAAAGTGCTGCCTACTAGGCAGCCGGTAGGGGAGTACCTGTGAAGGTACTCCCGAGCAGTAGCTGCAGAGGTACTCCACTACTGGTGGCTTACATGGGTACCTGTCAGTCACTTAGCACACAACTGCAGAGTACACTATAGGAAGGGTACTGTTAAGCAAACATAGCTGCTATCCACCCAGTGACTTGTGTACTTTATAAGTACTTAGTTGTAGGTACTGCATCAAGAAGGTACCCTTGGAGTAGAGCTAGGAATACACATGGAGTAGCTTAAGTTCTGGATTACACCGTGAGTAGGAATCTTGATGTGTATTCAAGATTTTCACTGTTAGTGTTCACATGCATGGTATCTAATCAGATACTTTCTCAATGCCCAAACCTGTCGGTAATGGAGCACGGAGCATGGGCACTATATGCTCAAATCATTAAATCCACAAACGACGAATGACATATGGTCAAGACACAATGGGCCCAATCAATTTTTGCCTACTGAAATCTATCTTGCACACAGACTGTGCAGTGTATTTTACAAACAATTGAATTTTGAGTTAAGTGGACATAGAAACTTTTTGGGTAATTTGAAGACACTGAATTGATTTTTAGGGAATTGAAGACCTGACTTCCAAAACAACGTTTGCCAGGTTTCAATTACCAAGTTGTACAAAATAAAGAGGGCAAGGCGTGATATACCAATATGGTTTTGCACATTCCAACACATCAACAACAATAGCAGCCATCGAATTGACCCAACTGTGTAGATACGGGAAGATTGAACATGGTGATGAACCTAGTGAACTATTTGTAAATTGGGAAAACTTGGAATTTATTAGATCCATGAGACATGACAAAACTAATGACGTGGTATGGCACAGTTGGAGCACTTCCAAAAGGATGACGCCTGCACACATAATAAAAACCTGCCCATTTTTTGGTCGATATCCTCTTGAGTGGACAAACAGTTGGACTATAATTCATCACCCTAAAAATTTACCCTAAAAAAACATGTAAGCAATGTAATACAAAATTCCGACCAAAACATACTGAGGGGAAAATGCTGAAATCAGGACCCGATACTAGTTGAGATTTTTAATGGCATGTATTTTTAATGAACCATTTGACACATCCAGAAGTTTTACAAGTTTTTCAACCAAAACCAGTTGAGTTTTTAGTATTTTTGATGCGATTGAAGTAAAATGAGTCTGTTAATTTTAAGGTGGTTGGGCAATTATTATGGTATTTTCATTGTGGTGAAAATCTCATCCCAATTGGATTGGGTAAGCTTTATTGCAGCTTTGCATAACAATGAAATGCATAATGCAACACTTTGAAATAGGTTAACTGAGCTATTAAAAAAATAATTGGGCAAACAAATGACGCATTTCATCTATAATACAATTAATATAATAAAGACCAGAGAGACTATTGAGAGAAAAATTCACACAACAAAGCGTATAGTATGATAGTATTTTAATTAATGGGTATTCCCACCTTTCTTCATTATTGCTTCACATATTTATATAATCATATAATTTAAAAAGTTAATACATTTCTATTACATGATAAAACATTAGGTAAAAAAATCATGATTTTAATACAATTATTGCTTACAATCTTCTTTTTATGAATTTTGAAATTCAGGAGGCAGCTTTCCCCATCACCCCTAGCACTGCCCCTGTATTTGGTACAATATATTTATGGATTACTCAAAAGCACAAGATGATCTATGACAGGTTACCT
Source organism: Ophioderma brevispina (assembly GCA_023653785.1). Taxonomy (NCBI): domain Eukaryota; kingdom Metazoa; phylum Echinodermata; class Ophiuroidea; order Amphilepidida; family Ophiodermatidae; genus Ophioderma; species Ophioderma brevispina. Next base: position 19,152 of record JAMKCH010032209.1, on the reverse strand, counting down.
TGTGTTGTACTGTTAAAGGGACACTGGTGCATTTCCCAGGGGCCACTTGCTTCGAAGATAGATACATGCCCATGTACAAAAAAACACATATTAGGCGAGGTACGTGCATTGTTCAGTTATTCAAAACTTGTCAAAAATCTAAAAAGTTTATGCTTGTCAGGTCAACAATTATGGTCAGGGCATGATACTTGCATACTTCTAAAAAATTATTTAAAAATGTGAAAAATATTGTGTGTTTCCCAAATTAACTTGGTAGATTCTGGAGCGATTGTGATTTGACGAATCCCTAGTATTGGTAACAGCGAAGCCTTATACCTCTATGTGTCATCTCCTACACATTAGTAATCAAAATAAGAGATGAATATTTAGCCCATGTTGTGTTTCACTGAAATGTGCTTGTTGCCAAATTTAAGGTGATTGTTCTGATTTATGTGTATGGTGTTCTATAATTGATATGAGAGCTGGCAGTTGCACATACACCACCGCAAGGACTGTGGGATAACAACCTTGCAGTTGTTATGGTAGACGCAATAATGCATGTGCTAAGCCCTATTTCAAATACTGTGCTAAAAAATTTTTTTTTTTTTGATGATGGTTAACCACTAAACGGCATTTTTTCGTTGGTCTCTTGGGTGAAATAGATTTGAGGTCTCAAATTTCAGGACGATAATGAGAAAAAATACGGCCTGCTATCTGATATCAAAAATAGATATACTTCCGGGTAATAGGGGGTCCCAAGGACGATTCGAACACGCACACCTTTAAAACTCAATCTGGCAAGACCAGAAAAATTTAAAAGAAATAAGGACAAATTTTAAAGGTTGAAATTTGGAGATGCAACAAGAGATTTTACATAAAAGGGTTCCTGAAAAATGTAATGTTCCCGATTGTAAGTTAATGGTGGAATGGAAATGACCAAATTTCTGGCTGTCCATTGTGAAGTTCCTGCACCAACTGAACAAACTAAGGATGGCGTAGGAACCGTACATGGTGCTATTTCCTGGCTATATCATATGGAATGACCTTTCACCTGTGAAATTATAATCGGAGATCTCTGATATTTATTATTCTAATTACAAAATCCATTCTTTGCGAGACACAGATATAGGGGTGTTACCATTCACAGAGCTACCAATGCAGCTGTGCAAAAAATCTTAAATTTTTTGGAAAGTGGGGCCTCTGCAAAAAAAAACATGTGCTGCTTATAGCTAGATGGCAGTCTTAGGTTCGTTATACTCCATGCAAACGTGCATTGCGGTAAGTTGCAGTAAGTTGCAGTGCTCGAATTTAGGTCTCTGTCCAGATAATGCCATTGCGGTACTGCAACCGAGTTAAATTATTTACGGTAGCTGCAGTAGGGTTAAGATGAGTTGCTGCAGAAGTGATCTTATATCGCACTGCACAGTGTAGCGAGGTATGAACGAACATTTAGCCTGTATTTGGAAAGCTGGCAAATTCAGGAGGCTGAGAAAAATATGTTTTTCAGCTGATGTCCAAAATTGAAATAAATACCTTCATTCAATAAAATTTGGATGTTTATTGGTTAAATGGCTCTCACACATGGAATAGTTTCTCTATTTTGATGAGAGGTGGGCCAGTACTCTATAGGTCCGTACAAAATCCAAGCCATGATAAGTTACTCAATCCCTGAATAGAGTGGCTTGTGAATAGAGCATGTGCGTAACAAAGCAAGAGGTACTAGTACGGATGTAACTAGTACTTGCAGTTTGAACATGGCTATTTAAGGTGACCTTGCATTGAGTAGTAAGAGGGACAAAAATTAGCAATTTAGAATGAAGTAATAAAACAAATATAAGTAACTTCCGTTATGAGTCTCTGGCTTACAACTATGGTCCCTCGGGCATCCCCCAGGAAATTAGTAGGCCTACTTGATGTCACCTTGGGCTTAATGGTTTAACCAGACACCCATGGCTGTATACTACTTCTGGGTAAATTGTGGGGTCCCAAAGGCGATCGGAACAAGCACCTTTTAAAGATTTGGTTTGTGAACACTTCTGGGCTTTGTCAAATTGTGAAGCTATTAAAATGGATTTAATGCAGGTTGCTTAAAGAGACATGAGATTTCCAGAATGAAGCGCCCCCAATTTTTTTCGAACCCGGGTTTTTTGCATATTTGGAATTCTTTCTAATGCATTAGATCACACCTGAAGTGAATAAGCCGAATACGCCTTCTTATATAATAATATGATGATTTAGTACTTTCTGTCGTGCACGACAGAAAGTCAAAGCACGGTGTTCTATGGGACAATTACAATAGTCAGGCAAGCTCAAAACAAGGTTGTGTTTTCTTTGTGTACTTGTTTGTCAAATAAACCTTCGGACGTTCTTGGTATGTTGTGAACAATCGATCCTGTGCAATTGAGAGAAATTCGTATCTTATCTAAAAAAATCTCCTCCTGTCACTTTAAATTAAGAAAAAAAAGGTGTTTAAATAAACGGTTTGATGATGGAGGTTTGGGTTGTGTGATCATTCAACCACACGGTACACATTTTCACACAAACCATATGACGAGTTAAGGTTCATGTAATAGACTTTAACTGTGTGGAGTGTGGTATATTGCAAAACCGGTTCCAATGATATTTTTCTTGTTGGGCATAACGTATAAAAGTAGTAATAGGCCTTTTATACATCTAAGTTTGATGCCACAATGGTGCCACTTTGTACTAATCAATGTGTAATATAAAATACTTGGAAAAAATTTTGCACCAGGTCTGGCATGTTTATCATTTTTAGAATGTTTTAAAGGTTGCGTTGTTCCGATCGTATTTAGCCCCCGTCCCTCCCCGATTACCGGAAGCAGTATCGATTTTGATATCAGATGAAATCAAAAATTTGTCCATTGTCTCCTTAAAGTTAGCACTCAAATCCATTTCATTCCCAAGCCGTACATGCATTTTAACTTTTTACCATAAAAAATGCAGTTGTTCCCCCGGTATTGATGGCCCATATATATGCCAGTGCCAGGCTTCTCATATAAATACAATAGACTTAAGCGGAACAAAGCACTTTAAAGGCAGTGGTATGTTGATTTAAACAGTAATATTTTAAAATTGCCACCATTTGTAATATTACCATCTGGATAATTAAAGGTGCTGTTCACAAATTATGCTCGATTGGGTTTCTCTACTTGATATAAGAGCCTTGGCACTTGCACATCCACCCCATCAATCAAGTAACATGGGAAACAAACTTGCAGTTTTTATGGTAGAAGCAATACTGCACATGCAAAGTTTATTCAAAACTGTGCGCGGCTAATATGATGGTTAACTATTAATTCGGTGGTTTTTGTTTATATCGTGGCAATGAAGGATTTGAGGGATCAAAGTTCAGGACAATGAGAAAAGTATGCAGATCATGCTATCAAAATCGATACTACTCCCGGGTAGTAAATCGGGGCCCAAAAGCCGATCGGAACATCACCTTTAACTCATTCATTATTCAATTTGATTCAAGAGTTTGGCAATTTGTGGTACCATCAAGGAGTTTGCATTTTGCCAAATTGAGGTCTCAGTCACTGTCTTTGCAGCATGTTCCCTCATCTAATATTTATTCTCAAAATCTACGGAATCAATTTAGAATTGATAAAATGTGTGTATTTTACATTCATATCAGAATTTTATATAGATAGAGCAGTGGGTCCATGCCAAACATAAAAAAATTGCCTATTTCCAGAGACAAGAAGCACCTCTTCACCAACTTACATTAACTAATAATAGGTTAATACTGCACATTTTTTTGCGAGAAAAGGACAAATCAATACACGCGCTGAGATTTTGCATCAAAATTCAGCGCAAGTACAATGATTTGTTCCATTTGTTGAGCAAAAGTAAATAAGCAGTTATTAACCTAATCATACAGGAAAACAAGATAAGGACAAACAATAGTTTTAAATCATTTATCAAGGAAATTAGGAGACAAATAACTAATGAAAAATAAAATTAGTCCTTGCGTATGCATCAGAACATTTTCTATCCACGGCTCTACATTCACAGATTTGTTAACGGCTTAACTGATTTGTCACCAGTGGCATACGAGGGGGGGGGGGAGTTGCCCCTCTGGCGCGAAAAGGGGACGATAGGGGCAAAAAATATGCAGTTGACCTCTTTTTTTGAGTTGAGTACGACCAATTTTGGGCGCCTAATTTGGGCAAACTTAGAGTAAATTCGACAATTTTGCACACTACGCGCGTATTTTGTCAAGATATCAGATAACTGCAGCAATCACGGGACGACTTGCGAATTTTTCCCCCTGTGGTGGAACTACTGTGGGAATTTTGAACCCCTATGGCGGGACGACTTGGGATTTGCCCCTATGATTGACTGCCACGGTCCGCCACTGTTTGTCAATGTATATCTTCCATTTGATCCATTTGAGGGAATGTTTTGGCCATCATTTGAACGGCTTACTGTATTGTGCGAAACGAACGCCCATTGGATTACACGCTTTATACGCATGCATGAATTTACGGAATAAAGTGTGTAAACCAATGGGCGTTCTGTTTCGTTTCGCAAATCCAGAGTAAGCCTTTTGAACAACCATGTAAATTGAACATGTTTAAAATGACAGTCTCTGCTGGTATGCTACTTTGAGATGAGGAAACATTCTAAATTTTTAATATAATACAGCACATAATTGCTGATTTTCTTCAATAGAATCTAAAAAATATGAATTTTTGGCATATTCTGGAGCTAGTGGGCTAGTTATATATGCCCAAAAAACTATGATTTGTTTGAACATTGGGGCACCATTATCAGGAAATCCTGAGTTGGCCTTTAAGAGTATACACACAATGCTTGTCCAAATACAATAAATGTGTGAAATTAAAAAAAAAAAAAAAAAATTTCCTTCATATAGAAATAAAAATCACACACTTTGTTATAAAATTCCAAATCGGAACTTTTGCTGTACATAGTATCTCTGTACTCGTTGTACTTATAACATTATGTTACTGCATCAAAATGGAAAAATACGATTCATCTCCAACTTGGAATGGAGCATTTTAGGTACTGTCTTTAGTGTAGTTGACTATTTGTAATTAATACACAAAAATTCTAAAATTTCAAAATTTTGAGTCGGCCTTTAATTACAAGCATGGTGCACAGCATTAATTAAGGAAAATTGCAATTGTTTAAAGGGCACAATGCCGTTTTTACAGATAATGTAAGCTTCACATTTGTATAATACGGCTTTTATTCAGTTTCATATTATAACATGTATTAAATGTGTTTGACTTCGAGAATAAAGGTATGATTTGAGGTAACCGGTAACTCACTTTAACGATGAATGAAAACCAAGGCAAACCATGATTAAGTGAATTAGATGGCCGGATGACGAATTCTTCCACGCAAAAATAATGGTTGTTGCCGGTTTCAATTCGTCGTAAAGAGGTGCGGTTCCCAAAATCATACCTTTATTGTCATTCTTAATCACGCTTTCAATGTTTAAAGGTAATCTTTAATCTAATTCGAAAAGCTACATAATGGATTAAATACAACAAGAAAAGGATAGGCACCACCATGATATAAAAATCAAACCACCTGTTGAACGCAACAAAACCATTATGCAACGAGACGCAACGTTGGCATGGCGTGCCCCCACCACCCCGCCATTTTTTTTAGCAAAATTGCGGGTATGATGCAGAGAGCGCTTTCATCTCAAAATAACATCAATACGCAAACCACATACTACCTGCGGTTCAATTGTTCGAATCGAACCCGGGCACAGCCAATGGAAACGCTTAGATTTTCAACAGCGTTAATATAAGTCATCTGGCATTTGAAATGGATTTCAACTGTAAATTTACTTTGAGGTTAAAAACTGCAGATACTTGTTGAGATTAGAAAATAGACACATTATTCGAAACTTGGTTTTCAATTAGCCCAGACTAGCTGTAAAGTTTTTTAGATGAAATTTGAAAGTTTGCTTTAGTGGTGTTTTTTATTACAACACCAATTGGAAAATTAGACGTGCACGTAGTCACACCACTAAAAGGTATTTGAGGAGATCGTGCAATCACACTAGCAGTACTCAAAACCAAGTGCCTGCAATTCAATGCATACTTACTGATATGCATCTAATGTAATAGCCACATATGGACAAGCACCAACATTCGTGGGGGCATTGATCCTGGAATTAATTGCCTAATTTCTCAACCAACAGTAATACCAAGTTTTAAAACTAATATAAGGCAGAAGAAAATGGTGCAATTTTCTCCATTTTTTTATTATAAAATGTTAATAAAAGGGTCGGGAAAAAAACCAAAATGGATCCACTCTGAGGGAAATGAAAAATCCTACGTGATGCGCACATGTTCGAAATCACTGCACACAGTACGCAAAGTGCAATTAGACACCATTCAATATACTCTGTGTACAGTGTGCAAATTCCTTCTAAATTTTGTATAGCAGTTTTTGACAATTTTATCATAAAAAGGGGAGCTTTTAATATATTTGCATTGTAAAAAACTGCATAGACAATTGCAAGCCAACATTTGTGTAGCAGTTACTTCAAAAGGGGAGCATTTGCTATGCTAACTGGGAAGTTGACCACTTGCCTGTGTATTTCTAAATATTTTATGGGGTTACTGCTAAATAAATAAAGGGTTGTATTCAGTAAAAAATAATTAGATTTTGGGAATTCTTGGAGAGTTGCAAAGATTTTAAAAAATTACCGACTGTACAAAAAATTAAAAGGATAACAGCGATTTGGATTCCTAAATAGAAAAAAATAATCAAAATTTATTGGTTATTTTGGTTACTAGCATGGATGTGCAAAACATTTACAATGCAAGTGCTTGGCGCTCACCGGGGGGGCCACTTGTATTCAAAGGTGGATATGATGCGTGAACAAGAAAATGCGTTAAAAGGGTTATTGTCTTGTTGAAACAGGCGATTTGTACGGCGTTACACCGGTTAGGGTGTCTGTTCAAAAAACAGCAAAAACATGGAAAAAAAGGGATGTTTTTTTCTTGAACCCTGAATTGTCATTGTCTATCAAGCAGGACTCAAAATCATCCAAAAATATTGTAATCGAACCGGGTTAATCAGAACTTGGGAAGTAAAGCAAAGCAAAGGAAAAAAAAAACAAAAAAATAAAGGGTTATATGACGATTCAATGCACTGCATACTTGTGAGGGTATCATAAACAGATTAAAAATACTTGTGTTTAGGGTTGTTGTTTTAGCTGGTTTTGTAGTCAGTGAAAATACATGTTTAGGGTGGCATTTTGAAGTCCCATGTTCCACAATCATATCCAAAAACACCTTTGAATACAGTGGCCCCGGGGGCTTGGACTTGAAACCAGTGATTTGAAGACAAGGCAGTAGTACTTTTGATAAGATTCTGCAATTTATCACAGATAATTTCAGAATTCAGATTAAAAAGTCCTAGCGTTATGCCTCAGAAATAAATAATTCCTGCGTTATTCATCAGCACATTTGCTATCCGACTCGCACTCACATTCACATAGTTTGTTACGCTTAACTGATTTGTCAACCAGTTGCGTACCCGGGGGGGGAGTTTGCCCCCTCTGGCTCGAAAAAGCCGGGACGATATGGGCCAAAATAGGCATTTTATCCACGCTTTTTTGAGTGATGTTAGAACTCAAAAATTAGAGTAAATTCGACATTTTCGCTCACTATACGCGTAGTAGATCATACTAACTGCAGCAAATCACCGGACGACTTACAAATTTTTTTTGCCCCCTCTGGTTGGAACTACTTGGGATTTTTGCCCCGCTGGATCGACGCCTCGTACGCTAACTGTTGGTCGCTGTATATCTCCCATTTGATTTCCCTTGTGATGGAATGTTTTGGCCATTATTGAAACGGCTTACTGTATTTTGCGAAACGAAACGCCCATTGGATTACCGTTATATTCCGTCATGCTGCATTACAACGGACTAAAGCGTGTAATCCAATGGGCGTTCGTTTCGCAAATACAGTAAGCCTTTTGAACAACCATGTAAATTAACTGTTACAATTACAGTCTCGGCTTTGTCCATCTTACTTTGAGATGAGTAAACTTCTACTTTTTAATATGAGTTACAGCACATAATTGCTGATTTCCTAAATCAGAATCTAAAAAATCTGATTTTGGCATAATTTCTGGAGCTAGTGGGCTATTATACTCTTAAGGCTTACTCATAATATTTCCTGTAAATGGTTCCCCTCATTTTCACGAAAACAAATCGTTTTTTTGGCATATATACACACAATGCTTTCCCATACTAATCAATGTGTGAAATAGCTAAGCTCAATCATTTCCTTCATAGTAGAAAATCAAAATCACAACTTTTGTTATAAAAATTCCAAGCCAGAACTTTTGCTGTCCATAGTTCCTATGGGTACTCGTGTATATCATAAGTTTACTCTGTCATAATAAGACAATCCGATTCATCTCAACTTTGGAATGAGCATTTTAGTTTCTGTCTTTGTTCTAGTTGACTAGTGGTAATTAATACAAAATATATAAATTCAAAATCTTTGAGTCGGACTTTAATTACAAGCATGGTGCCCTAATAATTAGAAAATTTGCAATGTTTAAAATTGCACATGCACGTACAGAGATGGAAGCTTCACTTTGTATAATACTGCTTTTGTTCAGTTTCCTATACATGATATAAATGTGTTGCTTCGAGTAATACAGGTAGGATTTTGGGGAACCGGTACTCTCTTAAACGATGAATTGAAACCAAGGCAATACCATTATTTTAAGTGGAAGAATTAGGCCGGATGTACGAATTCTTCCGCCGCAAAAATAATGTTGTTGCCGGTTTCAGTTCGTCGAAAGAGAGTGCCGGGTCCCAAAATCATACCTTATTCCCATTCTTAAACACTTAACATTTAAGGGTCTCTTTAATCCTATTCGAGCTACTTCAGTTCAATGGCTTAAATACAACAGAGGACAGCCACCCTCAGTGGATCAAAATCAACAACCTGTTGTAACGCACAACCATATGCAACGAGGCGCAACGTTGGCTGATGCACGTGAATGTAGCAAAGTGCGGTATGATGCGAGCGCTTCAATCTCAAAATCAGTCAATACGCACACACATACTTCCTGGGTTCATTGTCGAATCGACCCGGTAATCAGCCAATGAAACCGCTTAGATTTCACAGCTTTTTAATAATGTCATCTGGCATTTGAATATATAGTTACAAACTGTAAATTTACTTTTTGAGTTTAAAACCTGCATATTAACTTGTTGAGAGAACATAGACAAATTGATCAGACACTTGGTTTTCAATAGCCCAGACTAGCGGTAAAGTTTTTTTTTAAGATTAAAGGTGCTGTGTAGTGGGTTTTTTATTATATGACAACACCAATTGGAATTTAGGCCGTGCCCTTAGTCACATCCACTAAAAGGTATTTGAGGAGATCTATTGAGTGCAATCACACTGCTACCTCAAACCACGTCTTCCTGCATTCAATGCTACTTACTGATATGCATCTAAGTAATACCACTTATTGGACAAGACCAAACTTCTGTGCATTGATCTGGAATTAATTGCCTAATTTCTCAACCAACAAGTAATACTCAAGTTTTTAACTAATATCCATGGCGGAAAATGGTGCAATTTCCCATTGTTTTATGATAATTGTTATAAAGTGTCGGAAATAAAACCCAAATGCATCACCTCCGATGAAAATGAATCAGTCCTACGTGATGCGCGCATGTCGAATCACGCACACAGGACGCAAAGTGCAATAACCCCATCAATATACTCTGTGTACCGTTGCAAATTCCTTCTAAAATTTTGTATAGTCAGTTTTTGACAATTTTATCATAAATTGGAATGCTTTTATCTATTTAGCATTGTAAAAACTGCTATAACAACCAAAATTTGTGTAGCAGTTCTCAAAATGGGGAGCTTTATGCTGTGCTAAACTTTGAACTTGACACTGTCTGTGGATTTCTAATTATTTTATGGGGTTTACTGCTAAATAAATAACGGTGTATTCAAGTAAAAAATAATTTAGATTTTGGGTGAATTCTTGGAGTTGTTTGCAAAGAAATTTTTTTAAAAATTCCCGACTGATACAAAAATTAAAAAGGATAAACAGCGATTTGCTGATCCAAACATAGAAAAAATAATCAAATTTATTGGTATTTTTTGGTACTAGCAATTGATGGTGCAAACATTATACAATGCAAGTGCTTGGCTCCCGGGGGGCCACTTGTATTCAAAGTTGGATATAATGCTTGAACAAAAAATTGCTTAAAACGGGTTGTCCTTTTTTTAATAAACGCGATGTACGCGCGTACCCATTTGGTGTCAAAACAAGCAAAATTGGAAAAAAGGTATGTTTTTTTTCTTGACCCCGCTGAAATTGTCATGTTATATCTCATTATGCAGGGCTCAAAATCATCCAAAATATTGTAATCAGACCCGGGTAATCAGAACTTGGGAAGTAAGCAAAGCAAGAAAATAACGTATATTTACGATTCAATGCACTGGCGTACTTGTTGAGGGTACTCATAAACATATAAAATACTTTTAGGGTGTGTTTTAGCTTGTGTTTTTAGTCAGTGAACCACTACATTTTGGGGTCCATTTTGAAGTCCCATGTTCAGGCATCATATCCACCTTTGAATACAAGTGGCCCCCCGGGGCTTGCTGAAAACCAGTGAAAATGAATACAAGGGCAGTCCTTTTGATAATATTCCTGCAATTTCTCTACAGCATATTCAGATTCAAATTAAATGAGATCTTTTCCCTCGAATTTATAAGCATAATACTGTGTCATGTGACCTGTACAGTTGACCTCAAACACAACCTTATTTTTGCACATTTTAGGTCTTTGTCTCTACATAGTTATGGAATTGTAATACTTTTCCTTGATTTCGTTTTTTCTCTCATGATTATCACTTAACCCTCAAAGCAATAAGAGCACATTTTTTTAAGAGTGGCCTCAATATTTCAAAATTTTAGATTTTTACGTGGTTGCATTGTAACTGGCTAGAAACTATACCGGCGAATGGTTAAGCCTCGAAATGTCCTGTGTCGCAAACGAAAGGAATTTTGTGTAATTAGAATAATTAATATGGATCCCGCGTATAATGTCACCGGCTTGCTGGAAGCGCCCTCAATATTAATATTGGGGACATAGTGCCATTTATGTCTGTCCTATGCTCATCCATTTGTTGTTTATTGGTTCACTGCAATTCAAGATCATATTCTTTGAGGTGCACTAATTCATCTGCAGGACATAAACTTAGCATTTCCAGCTCTGCCGTTAAGTCTCAATCTGGGATCCCATTCTAATTATAAAATCGCGTATTAATTTTATGAATAATACAACATTTTTAGCATTCTCTCCTCGTTCGCAGGTATCGTTCCTTGACAAATACCAACCATAACTGTGCAAAATATAAAATTTTGAAACTTGGGCAGCCGGGCACTCTTAACAAATGTTGTTGTTATTGCTTTTAAAGACTTTTAAAGTGCACGGTCTTTTTCTTTTTTTCTGCACTCCCGTTGTGCATAGGGTCCAAGTGGACCCCCCTCAAGCTCTGAAAACCACTTTGCGTTGGAATTTTTTACTAAAACTCTAGTCATGGATAAAGTACATACATCACACGACCACATAACAGGAAAAAATCAGTTGTACATATTCAAAATGGCAGTCAAAAACTTTTTGAAATGCGGCACCTCTTCGGCCCAAAAATGAAAAGCAACACAACCACTTTCCAAAGATTTTTCCACAATCGGCATTAACATAATCAATACAATTACATTGCCGCTGACACGAAATCCAAAAAAAGTTATTCCGGGGTGATTTTATGGCAAAACAATTTTGAGAGCCACCAAAAATGCTTTTTTATGCTAATTAGTAAAAAACGCCATGCCGATTTGAACTTTTTTCAACACCAAAATATTCTGAACTGGTATTTGGGCAATTACATAAAATCTTGGGCGAAAATAGTTTGTTTAAATTAAAACATGGCATCGCAAATGAAATCCTGGTTCCACAAGGACCCTTCTGCCAATTAGTGTTAATTCCTTTACAGGCCGTGTCTTGCCACAGAACAAACCCATAAGTGGTTTCTATATTAAAGCAATTAAGAATTCATAATGTACACAAATAAAGACTGAAAATGAAAACCTGATGTACATATTGATGATGAATAAAAAGTGAAATTATTAATATTAATATGCAGTCTCATTGTTTTGATTGAGTGGATACATTAAATTGCATGTTATAAAGGCTATGCTTAAAGGGTATAAAGTCAAGGTACAACCAAACCATATTCACTATTAGGCCCATTAAAGTCATTCGAGTTTATCGTTACTTTTTTTTCTTGTTAGCGAAGTGATTTTTTCATTGTGCAAAATGGAATAGTAAAAAAAAAAAGAGTAGTAAAATTTATTTCAGGGTAACTCAAATCAGTTTATACAACTGGTCCTCTCCCATGCGACCCTGATTCCCTGTGATGTGATCTGGGAAAACCGCCACATGTTCGCACATGACATATTTTGAAAAATACAGAAAATACCTTAAAAACTGGTTATGTTGTACTTATTTTTTGTCATAACTTTGATATTTGTATCATAGAAGAATAAGTAAACGTTATGGAAACTTTATTTTCACACTTTGCAATGATAGTCAAAACCTCAAATATAAAATTTTCACCCTGGGTGGCGGGTTTTCCCCCCAGATCGCCTCACATATAATTACAAAGTGAATAATAACCATTTATACATGTACAAACAATGAATTAATGTGATAATGTTTGTAACAGATTAATTAGAGCAGCATAAAATACCATTTCATTCATATTACAAAATGTTCAAGTTTTGGCATTAAATACATCAACATACAAAAGGTTGCAACAAGATATTTTTTGGGCTCCCATATATTGTGTCATGTAGTGATTTCGTACCTTGGTCTTTGGTTACAGAAATGCCTTGAAAGTAAAAACAAAAAAAGCCGATCTTCATTTGCTTTTGCATTAATTTCAATACAAAACATAGGCCTGAATTTCATGTGATTGCTCCTATTTGAAATTGAATTTTAACAATTTTTGTACCAAGAAACTTTTTTAGCTTAATTCCTTTCAAATGGGGAGTTTTAGATAAAAAGCTTTCCAAACAATCGGTGCAAAAGTCCAGAATTTTTCATTTTTTTAGGGACATCCGTTATGTGAAATCAGGCTTCGAATTAAAATATTTAAGAATTACATGCAACTGGTGCATGTTACTTCTTCAAAAATTTTACATCAACATTGTGAAAGTTACACTGCAACAATTTGTAACATTGGGTGTACACTAGCCTTATCATCATCAAACTCTGGTAGTTTAACTATTGACATTGGCTCTTAAATTTGTCATTCAGCATTACTTTCCTATGAAATAATTAAAGCTATAAAAATACAATTGGATCACAAAGTTTAAATTTACATGCACATGTGCTGGAGATACAACGTTACATGCTCATCAAGTTCATGCACCGGGCATGTGGGTGCACTTTGTGTAATAATTCGAAGCCGTGTGAAATCTCTCGTTGCCCTTTACATTACACAGCAAGCATAAAAACAAGAGTCAAAACAATATTAGATTTAAAAGTGTTCACATTCATAACTGAAAACTTTCGCGGACTGGGGTGAAAGATATTCCACATTGACGCACTCTGTATTGGAATTCCGTTTTGCCAGTATGATACTCCCAATTGGGTAGACCATTTATTATTATAGTATTACTGTAATAACTCCATGGTCCGACGAGTGTATTATATGATTGGCTACGAGTATCTTGGGTATGAATAAATGCGGCCGAAGGTAGGTTAGCAGAAAAAAAAAGCCTTTGAAAATTTGAAACGGCAGGTATGTTTAAACTTCTTTCAAAAAGCAATGGGGCATGAATGTTAAACTCAGAATCGACTTATGCGCCATAATCCTATTTTTTGTAAGAAATCTATAGAGCCCATAATTTAAAACACTTAAAGGTCGTATAAAAAATGATCAGATTCTCATATCCCTTCTTGAGAATAGGTTGAACTTTATTTTTCAATTTTCTTACAGGGGCATTTTTAATACCATCTGAACCGTTGGGCTCATTTGCTAATCTTACTTGCAAATTCATGTAACTCTGGAAGAATTCCATAAGTTTATATTTTCTGTCCGTAAACTGACAGAATTATATGTACTAGTGGCCTATGGGGCAACCATGATCCAACAATTTTGTTCACAACATCAAATTTAGCCGTGGGAATCAACTGAAATTTTGGAAATAAACCTTTTCTTGGGAATAGCTAGTGAACATAAACAAGAAAAGCGGTGTGCTAGGAATCACAAATTCACCTTTAAATTTTGTGTTTTCTTGGAAATTTGATGGATTGTGGATCACGACAACCTTTAACAATAGTTCTCCTCCAATGTGCCACAATGACACAATCCGCTGTTTTACTTGCAGATTTTTTAGACGCCATCGCTGTCTGTCTATTTTTTGGATACGTAAATACAAATTTCCCAAATACCCTCGTTTTTTTTTTTTTTCACTATTTTGGTGGTTTTGGTTTTTTTAACATTAAAGCATAAAATTGTACACACTATCCCTGATTTTTTTTTTAGAAAGTTAAAACATTCATTTTCACATTTTTTCATTTCTCCTCGCCTAATCGCTGCTAATTTCCCCTTTAAATAAAGTCGCTTCTAGTCTTACCCCCCCCCTCATAGTCACACAGTCACTTATGTTCAGATTTTTCCTTTTTTTTCTTATAACGTTTGCCTATATGACTGCATAAAAAAATGGTTGTCGTATCCATGAGAGGCCCAAAAAGTATTTGAAAAATAAGCCTGCCTTATTGTCTGATCGATAGATTATTTATTCGATGCTTTTGGGATCCAAAAAGGGCAATATAATTAAATTTGCCTTTTTCTCATCCCAAATGCAGGTTGCGTAGCCAGCCCGTGGTTCCGACGGCAATTTCCCGGTCCCGTCACAGGCACAAAATTTTCCCGGTCGTAGGGCAAAGAATCCGAAAAGGGGGCCGATTTAACATAATATCCGGTTTTATATCCCGATTTCCCGTCAAGATTTTTTTCAAGGGGGCACTCTGCCCCCCCCTTTGCCCCCACCTGGCTAAGCCACTGCACAATGCTCGGAATATGATTTGTAGTTGATGTCAACAAAGGGCTGACATGAATAAAATTTGACTGGTCTGGGATATTACATCCCCTCAACTTCCCTTAAGACACTCAGTGATTTATCCGGATGAGACAAAAATTTAAATTTTCAGAAATCCTTAAAAGGAGGATTGGTCCGCCACTTAAGTATATAAAGTTTTCATCTTGATAGAATAACCATCACCCAAAAACCCCATCTTCCAAGTTTCCATCGCCGATATTTCAATCGTTTTGAATGTGAGAGCTAGAAACGGGATTTTGTGAGCCCATAGGGTATGTGGTAAAATTAATATGGTCGACCAACTGGAATACATTTTCTCTCATAACTTCCAACCAAACCACTATTTTAACCCTAAGATTGCAAGGTAAATTATAAAAATAGTAGCTTTCCTTCTTCGATATCAAAATATTGACCCTTCCGTAAAATCTGGGGTTCTGGGACGAGGCTATTAGCGATCGGGCCATGGACTTTAAAGAGAAGGATATATCTGTATAATCCTCATTAGTTACTTTTTACAACTAAATAATCGACAGAAAGAAGAAAACTGAAGTGTTCAAAGATACGACTCTCCATTTAATTACTGTTGTAGGAAGTGTCCGTTCGTACACTTAATCTAAAATACCGATTTTTTTGCTTCTGGCCTTAATATCATTTGCAGGGTTATGTTATTGTAAGGGTACCTTACTTGTTTACCGACAGGCAAATGCTTGATTTTGGATGATTTTTTTTTTTTCAATTTTCTGATTTTAGCAAACACGATAGGGCCTTTAATTACAGTCCTGATAAGAAATACATTATTTTACAACATTTGTATTTTTGGCCACTGTGAGCAGCCCAGGGTGAACAGAAAAATCAAACGCACTAGTCACACTACCTACAGGCATTACAATTACATAAAACCAATTACACTTAAGGACGGAAAATATATCTAGTAGTTTTAGTAATTTAATTGTGATTCTTGAAAAAAAACGGATGTTGAAATTAATTTTTTTTTAAACTTCACCACAGAACATCTTTTAATCACTCGGAGTTAACAATATTTGAGATTAATAGAACCTATTCTATATACATAAAATCTCACGCAGACTATATAATGGGCATATTAAACTTATCACTCTCAGAATGAATAAATTAATTTTGGTATGTTGATCGTACCATAAATAAAGGAGTAGGTGCTCTCACATCTACCATTGGCATTGACTCTGATAGGCTTACAATGCCCCGAATTGAAATTTGGACTGTGAGAAAGATACAAGATTAATGTTAAAAAACACGTGATGCTTCTGCTTCTGTTGTCCCAGTCTGTTGATCTCATCAAGTGCTGCTGCATCCAACGTTGAAATACTGGGATTTTGAACCCCTCCAGTGTAACTGTGATAGTCCCTCTACTTGCATGATTTGGAAGAGTTTTTCAAAACCTTTCCCGCCGTTAAGTATTATTGTTTGTCCTAAAAAAAGAGAAATGTTCTTATTGTTATCCATATTTGACGTAACATGAACCTACCAATTACGTATGCTACCTGTTGTACATGTCTATTATGTACTAGTCGCTATCTACATGTCACGCGTATCGCGTGGTATTGGCCAGTCCCTTAACGCACTGGCTGAAGAACATATACAATCGATATCGATATTGCTTTAGCTTGTCTTTTTCAAGATTAATTTAAAGCGGTGTAAGCAGGCGGGTGAACTGTGTACAATGCCCATAGGGACAATTTCGATCGATGGCTTTGATGGGATTAGCGCCCCCCATTTTCGATAAGCTACCTAAATTATTTATGCATAAACGTCACACATGACGTCAACAGGGGAGACGTATTGCGGTTGTCGAGAAAAGCAGTCCAGTTGTCGAATCTGTCCAGTGTATGTAAGATATATATTTAAAAAAAAAAAAAAACGCGTCGCAGTGCTCCGCACGAAATCCACCGGCTCGCTGCGCTCGCCGGCGTGGATTTCGTGCTCCGCACAATTTCTCGCCGCTACGCGGCTCGCTTTTACAACCAAAGAAAGGCAGGAAATTTCTATTATAGCGTTTTCAAACTTGGATACAAACGTGCAGCGGTTTAGTCATGTGAGACAACTTGTGTCACTGTGTACAAGTTGTAAAACACTGCATGGTGGATGGAGTAGCGGTCTCGTAAAATGGTATAGCTGGCACCGCATGAAGATGTAGATCAACATCAGGAATCCAGGCATTCCAGAATAATGTAAAATAGCCATACGGATTGTGGTATAGAGCGAAATATCCACTGGCTCAGTCTGAGGGTTAAATTGATGCTTTTGCAACTGCAAGATAGTTAGGGTTGTCGAATTTGGCAACTGTAAATTGTAATTGTAGGACAAGCGGCTAGGGGCCGGGGGGCCGACCAGTAACCCTATACTTACTGTGGAACTCACGTACAACCCATCTGAAGTTTCCATTGCAATCTCTAAGTCCAAAATAGTATATTAAAATTTGCGTCAGAAAGTGGGAATCGAACCCCCGGCTTTGATTACAAGACGAGCGCCTACTGTCGCATGTCACGCAATCCGAGCCGGCAGGATAGAATTTTTTGTAAACGTAATGAATACATTACGGAATAAAGCGCACCACTAACATAATCTTATTGATTGAGGACGGTGACCTGGTTCGGCCCCTAAGCCGCTTGTAATTGTAGTCTGTACGGAAACTCCATCACCATGTCTATACTCTGTTTCTAATAATTCATGAATACCAGTTACCACAGTGCTCGATTACAACTGCACGGTACATGTGAACAACCATTTACAACTTGAGGAACTTGCTGTATCGTCAACTGAACCAGTTGACGAGATAAGAGGACTCTGAGAGTGTAAATTCAAGCGGCCCTGCATTGTAGAAAAATTCGACCAACGGACTTTGATCGACGCACTTGCAAAGACTTTTTCAGCTTCCAGATCGTGATTAACTCTTTCACTGAGGATGCTTACGCAAGGATTAACCGTAATGTTTGGTTTTAACTTTCTACCCATTTCTGGACCTTTAAATTGAAGGAGAGATTTTTTAGTTTTTTTAAAAAAAAATTTCTCTCAAATCTGCACAGGATCGAGTGTAGACCCACTGCCAAGAATGTTCCGAAGGTTTATTGGACAAGTACAAATGAAAAACAGCAAACCTGTTTTGACCTTGCCTGACTATCGTAATTGTCCCCATAGACACAGTGCTTTGACTTTCTGTCGTGCACACAGAAAGTACTAAATATCAATATTATAAAAAGACGGCGTAGTCGGCTTATTCCATTCAGGTGTGATCTAATACATGGAAAGCATCAAAATATGCAAAAAGGGGGTTTAAAGAAAAATTGGGGCGCTTCTTGCTGGAAATCTCCTCATGGCTCATTTTAAGGCATCAGTGATTTGCTAAATCAAAAAAACAAAAAAATCAAAAAATCAGATTTTTTGCATTTTTGTAACAAGTATAGGCATACTAAATACCCTGCACGTGATAAGTCTGAAACAACCTAATAAGGACAAAATCAGATATCTGATTTTGTCCTTATTAGGTGGTTCAAGACTTATCAATTGTAGGGTAGGTTTAGGTAGGATGCCTAGTACTGTTACCAAAAATGCAAAAATCTGAGTTTTGTGATGATTTCCGATTCCTTTTCTGTCATTTTTATTTGGAAAAGATACCTTATGAGAGTCCCCTTCAGACTTATCCTCACTTTTAAGCTATTCTGCAATTTCAAATAGTTTCTTATGTTTCGAGTGAATCACTGATAGTGTTTCTTGGCATTTACGGTAGATATTTCGGAAAGAATTTTGTATTGTGGCCACCATCTATGAATTTTGGGAGCCTCAACGGAATAAACGCATCATAGTCATGTTGAGGATATGGGGCAGGATCTGAAGTTCATCCCCGATATTTTGAACCAATAACAACATGAAACAAAATAATGCCACAGCACAGACCCATCACAATCAGGACATACCAAACATTCACAATAAAAAATTAAAGGTGCATTTCGTGATTCCAGCACCCATA
>JAMKCH010032208.1:0-31971 GCA_023653785.1 Ophioderma brevispina | reverse complement strand
CCACTGTCTCGTAAAGTAATATTCATATTTTCATGTCAAAAGCCCAGGGTGGAAACGCCCAGCAGGCAAAAAGTCCCCATGGTTGTGAGATAAGGGTCCAACAAGGTCAATGGGTCACCATGGTCACCAACACATGGACACTACCCAAAGGATTTGTATCCAAGTGTCATATATTAAAATTGAATTGATTGAGCCCAAATTTTGGTTGAGCTACGAGTAAATATTGGGCGAGAACCGCAGAGTCGAGCCCAATATTTTAAACTCATAACGAAAAACCAATAAATTTTGGGGTGTAAATCATCCGATTTTATGATTATCATATTTTGGATTCAATATTCAACACTTGGCTCTCAAAACAGGGATAATCATGCGGAATGAGCACTGTTATGTGGATAATTTACAGGGGTGGGAGCAGCCACTGATCCAAAATCTGCAACGCTGAAGATCACAAAAAAATTCCTATACTTTAACACAGGATGATTTGGATGAAACAATCTGACATCAGAAGTGAGTTTTTAGCGATTTATGTCCTGAATTCTTACCTTTGGACCATGACCTCACTCTTGAGAGGATAACTTGTGGGGGCACTACCCAAGGACCATTTACATGCAAGTGCCATGAAAATGTGTGCATTGTGTGTTGGAAACGTAGGCCCATCTGTTTAGGCCCCGTTAACATTTGGGTCAACATTTTTACAACAGAGGGACACAGGACACACACAATATCAAAGCTATCTTATGTGCCTCCCTGACAGACGCGAAACAAAAACTGACCCATTTGTATACAAAAATTGTAAAACATAAAAAAAGGTGTATACATGCCGAGTACTTAGCAGTTGGATTTTGATACCCAAGTTAGCAGCACATCGCCCATATAGGATCCTCTACTTAGACACACCTCTCCCCAGTACTAAACTGAGTAAATAATTCAGGGTATTATTTCCCCCACCATTATTCATTTATTTCTCTTTTCCTGTGACTTGCATGCATATATATTCCAGCATAATACCCTTGTATTTTTTATATTTGAAAGACATTTTCAAGCCTACACGACTGATCAAATGTTCAACAAACATTTCTATGTGTTAAGGTGGGTGACCCTATCAAAAACCTAACGTTACCCGATTATAAGACAACCTCACTTTAAACCAGGTCAAGAATCAGGATTTTGGCATCAGAAAATCAAATTTTCATTACCACGTAATTTAAGAAAGACACCGGGAAATTTTTTCCCTTTTGATGTTGAGAATGAAATCAGCCTAAATGTGTCCTACCACCCAACGTACATACACTTATAACTTGTTATTTCAGATTTATGTGATACAGATGTACAGTGCATGATGCCTAACTTTACATTGCATCCAATACCTTTTGAAGATGTGTAAAATTATGCAATATACATCTTGCATCTGCATAAACCTACAATCTATACTTCGTCCGTCTGAACTAAGGAGTGACGTCAATAGCTTTCACTCACGCAGTCCTTAATGGTGCGATCCACAAAAAAGCCGCAGCTGTAATTGCGAACGTACAAAGTCGGCGTGCGGAACAACATGCACAGTACTGCGAGAAATGCATGACATCACTCCTTAGGTCAGGCCGACCGAAGTTATACCACACTAACTTACATACACTTAAGACCTTTAGATTTCATTTAATGCAGATAAGTGGCATGATTCCTACCTTTAACCACATTCTGTACTTTTGAGCTGTGTAAAGTTAGGCAAGATAACTCTGCATCTACCTAGCAATCTTCCACACTAACTTACATACCCTACTATGTACGACCTTTAGATTTCAGATTGAATGCAGTAAGTGGCATGATGCCTATCTTTACATCCATCCAATACCTTTTGAAGAGTATAAAAAGTTAGGCAATATCAACCTGCATACTGCATAACCCTGAATTCTGTAGTCGTATGGGGTGGTCCCTGTAGACTAACTTGGTACACTAACATAAATCAACAACTGTACCAATGGTTCTCTCCTCCCAATTTGTTATCAATTATTTGGTGTATATATAGTATTTTCCTATGAGCAAAAGCCTTGTATGAAAAAATCAGCCATTCTCTGGTCACTAACCTTTAATCTAGCATATACAATTTTGATGATTGCCGACCAGGTAAGAGAGTGGAAAATAGAATCCAGGTGATATAACTTTGTTTGTATCTTATTATACTTACGTATCCAAGATATATGCTTATATGAACTCCTTCAATGGTTTCAGTATTATAACATCCATAATTGAAATCGACAGCCTACCCAACGCGATAATAAAAGATTGTGGCGAGCTTCAGAACTACTATATTACACGGAAGGTCAAATATTTCAAAATAGCCCACCAGATGTGGCTCACATCTTTTACAGAACTTACGCAGGGACTCGTAATACAAAATAATGGTGATTGAGTCACCCGGGTGATGAACATGATCAATGTTTTTACAAGTTATACACAAATATCGCAAGGATGCTCTCAACTCCAAGTTAAATGTCAAAAGATATTCTAAAAAACCTCATGAGGTCATTCCTTCAAAAAGTAAACCTTTTGGTTAAAAAGGAAGTTAATGGCTACAATTTGCTTTACATTACAGTTAAGCCTTTCTCCAAGTTACCTGCATGATATTTTTAAACAATATGTTCAACTCAAAGACCCTAATTTGCAATCAATGAACAGGTTGTTAATATTTTGTGCAAAGAGTGAGATTATTACACCATTTTAATTTTTACTATTGGATAGCTATGTTTGAACCATTACCTATTTAATGGTAAATACACTGTAGGGAAAGTAATTAACAATAAATTTTTAATCTAAAATTTTACTTTGGTATGTCCCCACACATGACCAAAAAGACAAATGTTTTTTTGATACTAGAAACCCACTGTCTCAGTATATTCATATTTCATGTCAAAAGCCAGTTTGTGTGCAACTTCCCTTAAACACAATAATTTCGTACAGATACAACCAAATTTGGTAGGTAAGATTAGGTACCAATGTTGGATTACTTACGGCTAATTCAGATGATATAAAAAAATCTCAACTTTTTAGGCAAGATCAGGGGAGTGTGAATTTGTGGATCATGAAATGCCATTTTTATGCTATTATAAATTGCCTCTTGTGTCTTTCCCTCCAATGTTATTGTATTTATTGTATCTTATATGTTTTCCTGGTAAAATAAACTGAAACTGAACTTTTGTGAAAGCCATAATCCTCTTGGATCTAACAGTTTAAAACTCACTTAGCCACCTAGCCTAGCTTCGACTTAACACATTTTCTTGAATGAAAACAAACGATTTTTCCCCCCCCACAAAAACACCCCCTTGTGAGCTGCAGTGCCTCTCTTTAGTGGCAAATCCATAATCTTTAAATGAAATATGTAATGATTCTAATATTTGGAAACATTTGGTTAGGAGGGCAAGCTTAATAACGGTAGATTACATAGAAATCCAAATAAGTTGAAGAATTGTCCACATTTGTGGAGGTATTTGACCTTTCATTTTCCGCCCAATAGCTTACTCGAAAAAAACGATTCCGCAAATCCAATCGCAAGTCCAATGGTGACGTCAAAGTGATGACCATCGCATAATTTACCTGGCGTTGTGACCATCATATTCGCAGTGTTGCCACTTTCCTCTAACTCGATCGAGTGTTTTTTATATCAATAATAAATTAAAACACAACAAAATGAAACAAAATATGTCATTCATTCTGTAACTTATTTTCAATTTTATATTACTTTTCATTAATCCATCAATATTACAGTGTCATCATTAACAATTCGAGTCACCGATGTTTTGGTCATCACTTGGACGTCACAAGGAGAGCAAGTTGGGCGATTTTGATCAATGAAGCCGTGGCGAAATCTCCGTTTTCTTTGTATGTCAAAAAAGCAAAAATTAAAATGCCTCTATTTTTTTTAATTTTACATCACATTGTAATTATTTTTCGGGATTTGTGATGTATGTACATATATTTTTGAATGTCAGTCAAACTGAGGCTTGACAAAATCTTGACATATTCCTTTAAGACCTTTTCTCCTTCTTCAAAAGTTTTGATGCACTATTACCGTCACACATGTGCTGGCACTCAGCATTTTTTGTAATTGAGGACATATCGTTCGTGTCATATTGAAGAAGGTAGCAGTGGTTAACTTTTATTATTAGTTAAACAATATGAAGTATGATAAGTTCAAACACAGAAAACAATTTTCATAAAGCCTGGTTTAAACCCGATTTCCATGTTTGTTTTGAAAGTTTGGGGTGAAGTTGCCAAATTTAGCACAGACTTGCATTATTTCAACACAGAAAACCTGAACTAGGGAGTAGCATTGCCTTTGCTTATTAAATTAACAACATTGTGATAAAAGCATTTTTAAATAGTTGAGAATGTGGAAATACACAAGACTTGAATACAACTCCATTTTTGGGACACATTAGCAATGCGTCACCCCAATTTTGTGTTAGATTAAGTTTAATGGCGATGTCACACACGTAACCACAGACGTCACACACGTTTGACCATACTTATGATATAAAATTTGTTGAGTACCAAGTAAAGTATGCTTGTTTATTTTAATACCAACATTGTTGAAAAGGTACCACTGTCTTCTGAAATAACTAAAGAATGCGTACGGAAATAATCACAGAATTTTCCAGTTGAATTTTGAATTTTCAAAACACCCGTTTTGTCTGACGTAACGAACCGACCAAACTGTCTTTATTTGCCCCTCATGACAACATCCTTCCATCTGAAAAAATGGATCATTATTGTGTGGTTAGGTTTGGACTAAAGGTTTGGTCATTCTACCAAAACGTATTGAACAGATGGTTATGTTGGCCAAGACAGCATGGGTTGAAAATCAAAATAACCCTATTTAGATCACAAACGTGAACGAAGAATGGCCCCTGAAAGGTCGTTACACAGCAAAATGTGTTGTGTGATCAAGCTAATGGAGTAAATGTAGCTATTTTGTTTTTTGATAGAGCCAATTTAAAAATGCTCACCTTGATTTGCATTTTTATTATTTAAGCAAATTAGTTCAGGGCCATTTTCGGTGAACAACTTTAGGTACGGGCCTTAATGGTTATGGATATTGCAGAGGTACAAATCAACACATTAATCTGTCAAATTACAGTTGTACTTGGCAGATTTTAGAAAATTTTTCCCCCTAGAATTCCTTGGTCAAACTGTGAACACACTATATGAACCTTTATCAGCAAGCTATGACCAAGTCTAGTTGAAATAGGCTGAAGAGTTTAGAAGAGGTACCTTGTGAGAAGAAAGAATAATAAAGACTCACATACACCCATTGTAAATGTATCCCTTCATATAATGATGCACAAGGGAAATGAAGTGCACTGTAAACAAATGATGTAGTGAACCCATGTCAATTCATCTCAAATAATGAGTCCAAAAATAGCATGTCAGAACAACTCCGCAATCGCATATACTATGGCCGGTCTCAAATTATTGTCAATGGCTTTAGATCATGCTGATGCAGTTTTGAAGTGCACGACAGCAGGGTTGTGTACATAACCATACATCTACAGCCTTGCTCAGACGGCCACACAAAACTCCAAGGGTTGAAAATCTAGAGGGGAAAATTAAAATCTAATTTTGTACGTACTCCAAGTTATGTCCAAACGATGGCTGAACTCTGAAACACCACTGACATTCCATTGTCTCCTATCGAGTGCTGATCAGAATCAACACACTAGATGCTACGGCATTCGCATATGATATTCAAACACAGGAACTGGTTAACAAAGTTGGACCGTACGAGGTCACCCCTCACTCACTATTCCCCGAAGCGTCACACGCACAAGACTCCAACTTACCATTCCCAGGAGTTTTATCAGGAGTTGAGATTCACCCCAAGTTTCTAGGGGAATAAACACCACCAGACCTGGATAACACTCTGAAGTTTAAAACTCTGAATGGTCAAAACCCCAATCGACTTCCTGAGTTTTGAAACTCCAGAGTTTTAGCCTCCGTTGTGGGACATGATTTCAGTAGTATACAAAGATAGATCCAACCTAACACAGTACCAGATTTGTTAAGTTCTTCTCATCTTCTCTTTGCTCTCAACTTGTCTCTTGACACAATAACAAGGTTTTATCCAGGGGATAAAGTTTGAATCTGGAATCACAACGTGAAGGTATCAAGTACTTCCCTTCTGTAGAGGTGGTGGTCTTATTCAGTAAATTGGCTAATTCCTAACGTACGGATACTTGCGCGACCTGTCTAGTATATAGCACACAGCCAAAAACCAGTGCCATATGTGAACCAGTTTATCCCCACGTAAAGCTGAATTTGCAGTGGTCAATAATCAGAAATTATGTCTTGCTTTCTTCTCTATGTCGTCTAGCTGCTATGCTCTTATATGATGGTTCATCATTACACGAAGTATCCTTTGTCGGTGGGTGATCTGCCACCAAATACCTAACAAAAAAATTAAAAAGATAATCAGATCACATGATAATATGTAAATAATTTTTATTTTCCCTGAGCTTTGCTCAGAACATGGGGCCAAGTTCACACAATGGCTAAAAAACTATGTTTTTAATGCATTTCAGGTTTTGGCATCAGTGACCTATATTTTCCCAGATAGTAACTACGCCAAGTCACGCCCCCTTTGTAGAGAAGAATACTGCTGCCGATACACTACGAACTTACTGGTGTAAAACGGAACGAACATAATTATGCAAATGAAGCCGTGACAGGCGTCGTTGGGGGTCATTACGGCAACACTCACGATTCTCAGGAAATCCAAGGATTTCGATGGCAAGCGATACTATAAATAGGATATATTTAGCTCGCCCTGACAGGAAGGGATATCCCAAAGCACATGAGCATTGCTTTGTAATTTCCGAACACGGACTCTTGTTGGCTGCAGTGCAGAAGCATGGAAATCCCCATGGAAATTGACAGTTCTTCGCAAGTTAGGACAATTTTTGCTGTGGCTATTACTTTGAAATGTTTTTTGTGGAAGTGACTGATTGCATAGAAGGTAAGCCAATTCTTGTTATTGAAAATTATGACTCAAAATTTATGGTGGGTCCTGACAAGTTTTGTTTACAAAAATACACGGTAGAAACTTAATGTTGTGAGCAATGTTTTGCGGTAGGACATTTTGATTTTAATGCGGACTTCGCTTGAATAGTGTGTTTTCCTATCAGAAAATAAATCAGGAATTTTCGGAAAATCCGTGGTACCGTGCTTGTTTTAGATCAGGAGTGTGAACAAAGCACACGTATCGGTCATCGTTGCAATTTAGGAGCAGGGCAACGGATGAGTCTAGGGCTTGTTGCCATGGACACTTTACTTCAGCTCACCGTGTTTGTTTATTCAATTATGGTTCATGATTAGGATTTTTTTATGAATTTGGAGGTTCGTGCATGCGATTTGAGGATAGTAATAGGCATGCCAAGAGATTTTTGAAATGAATTTGGGGGGATAAAGACAGGCATGCCCAATGGCAGGAGTAGAAGTAATTATAGTCCGCCGTAGTCATAGTCTGGCTACAACAGTAAAGGAATATAGCACTCGAGATTCAGTTGACTCTTAACGAAAATAGTGTCACGCTTTATTCCGTTTAATGTTGATGGAGCCCGTGACTTGGTTCCCGCTGGAACATATATCCGCTTTAACACGGCTTCTACCCCATTCATGGTACTGAATTTCTACTACTGGAAAATGCCAGAATTCAGAATTAATTCACCTCAAATTTGTGGTGTAACCACAATTTATTCTACAGTACGTAACCTGGGATTGTATATGCCATTATGTAAGAGTTAAACACGAGTAATAATGCCCAAGGGTTCACACTCAAAAATTCTTTAATGACTCATGTCATTTGTTTACTTGAAAAAGCGTTTACTAATATTATTCAACTTCAGATTCCATGATTTCGGACCTCTTGGCATTAGTCACATTTGCCGTAAACAATGAACCATCTGAAATGTGACCCATCTTAACCAGTACGTATCCTTAGTACATACGAGGTAAACAAATGTGTCAGTAACAGTTGTGAGCCCCAACAACAAATATGATATAAAAATGAAATGAGTGAACTGTCGGAAACTTGTCTTTTAATTCAAATGAGTCTAATTTGTTGTTTTTTCTTGACAGGTGCCCATGGATATCCACACTCAACAAACTACTGCAGGAGCAGCATGTGTGTTGCAAGATTTCAAGGTGTACAGTGGACAGTAACAAGTAAATCATAAGAATGATCACATGAACAAAAAAATCCAAATTAAATGCCCAATTGTCTACCTGCTGAAAGCAACCTTGCATAAAGAAAAACAAGGACATGAAATTAACCTATGAAGTTTACAAATCTACAGGAATAGTAATCAATTCCATTTTTACCTATAGTTCAAGTGCTGCTGGGGCCATTTCTTACTGCGATTAGTATATCTTTACTCGTATTTTTTGACACAAACAAATGGCTTCAACGCGCGTGTGGATCTTGAATAACATGTATAGTGCACGGCGACGTGCGCAGTTTTAGAGGGGGAAGCAAGCGTAAGTTCTGAAGTGTCAAAAAAATTATGAGGCAAGGAGTATAAGCAAGAGTAGTATAGAAGTGTAGTCGATGCCATGCTATTTTTTCCTGCAAATTTGTTTAATCCTTATACCCTTTGCAGCTACTTGTGTTATTGTGTTTTATGTTAATGAATAAGAAAACATAGCAAATAAAAGGGTTTATAATGTAATTATGCCCAACATTTCATAAAGAACAAAGGTTGCGGGGTTACTTTTGATTTGCAAACAGATTATTGGGCATGAGGCATAGACGCAAAACTTAGACCCCCCCCCAAAAAAAAAGTGTTTACCCTTTTCCACCCAAAGCCCAACCAATTTGGGCAGGTCAGCGATTTTTTTGTCCATCCATGGCATACCCACAATGCAGTTGTAACAGTGATGGATACTGGAAACTTATCACCGTCTTCGGTTCAATAGGCGGATCAGTAGGACTACACAGGATTGGACCAGGCTGCTAAGAGGTGTCATTGAAACGTGGGAATATGAATGGGAGTATGCCATGTCATCATTGCTATTCAAAAATTAAACCTCTTAGTCAGTCCTGCGTGTGTCTTCCATTCACATCTGCACCCGTTTGTTGACATCTTAGCAGCTGGTCCGAACCCGCCGATAGTACTACTGATCTTGATATTACCAAACAGCTGAATAGTTTGCAGTATCCATCACTTTTGCAAAGGTTTGTACGCTATGGTTGGACTGAAGAAAAAAATGGTGACCATTTGAGCGGGGTTCGGAAAAGGACAAACATATTTTTGTGGCTTTTATACCAAACAACTGCAACTCAAATCAAATACAATTCTCTTTGAACCAATTATATAATTTTCGTATATTTTATTTACGATTATTCTTACACAATGCACACATCAAACAATGTTTTACACGAAGAATAATCAATTGCATTTCATTCATTGAAAAAAAAATAACAATCTTTGGAGTAGTGGTCTGGGTTTATTTTCTGGGCAGTTATTTGTATTGGAATCATTCCCACTATGCATTGGGCGTATTGCATAACCAAGGGGGATTAAAAAACTCTGCTGTTATGCAACACTCCCATTGCATTGGGAACAATTTCATACAATTGACTCTTCCGGAGAAACAAACGCAGGAATCATTGTATTAATTAAAAATGTATATGATGCATAAAGGCTTGTAGGGCTATGATAGTTTGACTAAAGGAAACAGAATCAAGCACCCATGGGATTACAACGCTTATTCCGTTAGCATACATTTTATACTATGGACAGAAATACAGCGTGTAATCCAATGGGTGCACTGCGCCTGTTTTTGTTTTGTTTCGGCCAAAAATATTATAAGCCACCTGAAAGACTTCAAAATAATTAGAGAAAACAATAATTTCTTGGCCACATCTCATGGAAAAGGGGGGGGGGTAACCGGTAAATATCTACACTCAAACAGACCATAGATAACAAGAAAATATTTAAAAATCCAGTGTTTGCCACAATTATGTATTGTCACTATGTTCAAAGGTTAGTGTGAATATATTTTTTTTATATATTTTACACTTGTGAACTTGTTTTAGTCGTTTGGTTGTAAAACAATTTACCCAAAAACAAGCTGTGCTTGTTTGATAATACAGATATACTTAATCATAATTAAGCAGTCATGAGTATTTCTTGTGGAAGACTGCCACATTCAAGGAAATGCAAAAGTAAGGAGTCCACTGACAGAAACTGAAAGCCTCATTGGCCAGGTTTACCTGCCTCTGAACAATATTCTCTATTGAATTTTGCTATACTTGAAGCTTGATAAGGCATTTACCATTTTCCCAATCGGGAAATCTGACAGGAAATTTTAAGGGAGGAAAAAGGAAAAAATGTTAAAAATGCCGCATTGAATCCAGAAGTGGTGCTGCCATTTCGCAAAACATAAATGGGGCCACAGAGACTCATTGGCTTACAGGTTTAATTTTGGCATGCATTGAATTTATATGATGGAATTTTAAAGAATGAATCCAATGAGGTTATGACGCCCGTTTTCATTTTGTGTCACAAAAACCAGTAAGCGTCGGAAGTTGGCTTACGATGCAACATGCCGGTTGTTTTTATTTATTTTTAAAATTTGCTTGTTTCGTCAATCTTAAAAAAATATAAAGCATGTCAATTACTAGTTCCACTATTTATTTTAGGAATTCACATGAGATTGGTGAAAGGTGAATTTAAATATTGGAAAAAAAAATATGTATGAATTCCAGGTAAAGCTACAATTAATAATTTCGGTTGGCAATTTAGTTAGAAATGAAGCATAACAATACTTTGTATTTTTATAACAAGTTGCAAAATTTAAAAACGAGTGCTCAATGATGCAGAAACCATCACATTGGATGGTTTGGGATGCATAGTTGTGGGGCTCATAGTCATGTAGGGGTCATTACGTCAATATGACATTAAGCCGCATGGGTCTTGGCAGTGTTAATCTTGAGCTTAGTTTTTGGTGGCTATATATCTCAACTTGGAAGAAAGTTTTGATTTGGGGTTTAAGGTCAAGTAGGAGTCATTGGAGGTCAACAGGGCATATGGGCCATAGTGGGCATCTGTGTCTTACCAAAATTTCTGGACCGGGGTTTCTTTAATAGTTTTTACTAGGCGGTCCTTGGATTGGCCATCACCTGTGTTATGCGATCACCTGGATTGAAATGACTCTCAGGTTTTGCGATTTTCATTTGCCCTTGAATGACCCCCTGATTCCTTAGTCATGACGTTAAAATTTCATCCACAATCTCCCCTCCCACCAAGTTTTCACCTGATACTAAAGTTTCACACCCCATTTGACCTCCTTTTGACCTTGATGACCCTGATGCTTGTATGACCTTACAAGATTTTTGCATCAAGTTTCATGTCCATAAACCAATACCATGTTTACCCCATTTGACCTTTGATCTTGAATGACTCCCACTTACCCACTAACTGAGCATACCTGCTAGATGATTACCTTGGAATGTATTTTACCTAATTAAGCTCCCAGGTGCTTCATATGGCCATCGTTCAAAGCATGGCGGTATGAAAGCACAGCCCCAGTTCAACCCATTTGCCTCCATACTAGCTTTTGACCCCAAACATGCCCCCTCGAAACGTTACCGACAAACCGTAATACCGGTGCAAACTACCACCACATCACAACTCATATCCATCTCGTTAAAAGCACGCGGCCAAGCTACCAAAAAAAAAAACGATCCCCCTGATGACCTTTGACCCCCAAATGACCCCTCAAAAACGTGATCAATCACAAAATGTAGGCAAACTCTACCACCATACCAAACCTCATCATCCATAATTCAAAGCCACGACCACGATAATGACCCTGATGACCTTTGTTCAACAAATACCCCTGGCCCTCGAAAACATGACCACAAACTCGTAACGGCAAAACTACCACCCAGAAGAAAACTCTTATCCATTTATATCAAGCACGGCCAAGTTACCCGATAACGACCCCTAGATAACCTTTGACCCCAAGACCCCTTGAAAATGTGCCAACAAAACTGTACTTCTGAACTCTACCCCTACCCACATCAAAACTCATATCCCAGACGTAAAAGCCAACTGCCAGCTACCCCAAAACGCCCTGAAGACCTTTTACCCCCGAATTACCCCTCGAAAACATGAACACAAAACTGTATGGCAAAACTACCACCATATCCAAATCTCATATCCATATATCAAAGCAGATAACGACGGCCTGGATGACCTTGACCCAAATGACCCCTGGCCGCGCCTCAAGCACAACGGCCAAGTTATCCAATAACGACCCCTTAATGACCTTTCAGAGCTGCCACCAATTGGATTTTGGAATCAGGGAGATTTGATCTTGGAATCAGGAGAGTTGGTCTTGGGAATCGTGAGATTTGACCTTGAACTCAGGGAGATTTTTTTTTTTTTTAAATTAAGTGAGCATAACCAAGAGTCCTCAAAGGATCTGTCTTAAAGATCAATTGAAAGCTTCAATTTAGGAACTGTCAGTAGGAACTAGTCCATTTCATTTTTTTAAAGAATTACCATAAAGTTAAGTAAAAGTCAACTTTGAATAAATTCGTAACTTGAAAACGAGCCACCTACATAATTATAACTGCATCATGAGATCGACTCTTGTACAAATAAAGCTTTGTCCCGAAAAAATTGACAAGGCTCTGCCGTCTGACAGCCCCCATTTAAGGACTGTCAGCAGGAACAAGTCCATATGGAGATTTAAAAAAAATATTGAAATGAAAATGTTGAGTAAAGTCAACTTTAAAGGCTCATAATTGAAAACGTGCCTCTACAAACTGTAAACTTAAACTGCATCATGAGTATAGAGCTCTTTAAAATAAAGCTTTCCCTAAAAAAATTGACGGGCTCGGCCGTCTGACAGCCCCGTTAGGCAACTGTCAGTGCTAACAAAGTCCACAACCAGCACTAAAATATTATAACTAACCCTTTGCATTAATAGCATGATGAGTCAATATTCAAAAAGGCAAACTGCAAATCACAACAGGTCATTTCTTGTAGGCCCTACTCCTTCCATCCCTTGCAACCAATGATTAATTTGTTAGCTGGCACTTTTAAGACACAGCATACACTAATGTAGGCAAATTTTGGTTCTCTCATCGACTTTTGCCGATATGCTTGAGACTTGGTTCAAAATACCCGAGTTATTAACATAACTTACAGGGCCTTCCTTGTCATCTGGTATACATCTTCATAACCATTTTCACTAATTGACATTGAAAGTTTTACAATCAAGTTTTAGCACTTTAGGCATTTGAACTTACTAACTAAACAGGCCCGATGGTCACACTTCCTCAGGAGAGGGAATAATTTGAAAAACAAACTATTTTTAACATATCATATTTTTAAATTCCAAGTGGCCTTTCTCCTTGATACCATAAGTTAACTTAAAATATTTATCTATTTACTCATGTTCTCATTATTAAACTCAAGTTTTAGTCAGTTACCACAATCAATTTCCCCACATTCCACGTGAAAATTCAAGGCTGCAAAAATGTTGATGTGGTCTGGTTTGTTTACATTAATCTACTAAGTCAAATGAATCGGGCACTTGTGTTTGACCTCAGTACCTGGTAGTCCCTGCATGCTTGGTATATATGGGAACACGATCACCCTTCATTTTCGCCCGAAGAACCCCCACTAGAACCGGTTAATAGTTGCATTCACATAAACCAATAGCTCAAAAACAGTAATAAAACACAGCGCGGCAATCAAATGATCCAAAACTGACAAAAGATACAAACGTTCGGCAACACTGACTCCCGTCACTGAAAGTAAAAAATCACACGCCCAACACGGGATTCCCCATGTGTCTGAGTTCCACTAGGTCACTTTTCGTCAAAAATGCACAATAAAAAAAACGCCCGCTAGTATAGAAAATAAGAACAATGCCGCCTCTCGATATAGCAATAACCATCAATACATTGAGGTTAAAAAAAGGTTGTCTCACACACCTACGTGCAAAGTATGCAGAGGTCCATATGCTCTATGATTTTAGTCATTTTTTTATTGATCACATGAAAAGTAAAACGGGGCCCAAAACATCCAAGAAAGCTCAAAAAAAGGATTTTTTTTTTTGCCAAAATTTGGTAACACCCTGGGGAGATGAAACTTTTTTTTTCATTTTGCCCTTATTCATTGACAAGTATTTTTAGAAAAACATAAAGTTACCTATCTTCCCAAAATTAAATACCAAAGTATCGGTCCAATAGAAGCATAGATCCACATTAATCCCTCAAAGCTGTTTAAAACAAAAAGTCTTTAATTTAGCATTATCTTTTAAAATGTTTTACGTGTCCCGTGTGTCAATAAAATAAACACTTTTGTTAATAGTTCAGCATAATTATGTCTATGAATAGCTCCTCCATTCAGGAAATTTAAAAGAGATCGTCACAGATTGTTTGTACCATTCTTCTTCTTCATGGCAACAGGTAAACAGGCAGAATGACTTCAGTGACCTGGAAATACATAACAAAAATTTGTAAATGTTAAGGTCAATATGGGTCTCCATTTGGGTAATTTTTTTGTGTCGTCTGCAAGTAATTGCAGAAGGCACAACTGTGGTGTTTGTGTGTATGTCTGTGGTCAAAATGTTAACCCTAATATATTGCAATGCCGTATGAGTTCTGTAAAGGGCTACGATGATTTAACTTGGTGGAAAGGAGGGGTGGTTATATCCACAACGTGTTGGCGTCAATGGGTTTGGTGAAGCTGGCATGTATTGTGATGCTCGCACTTGTTGTCACAACGCGTTGCTTTAATACAATCATTGTGGGTTAATTTTTTAAACACGTCACAAATTCTAATTGGCCAACATCTTTTAATTTTTTTCTATGTCGCATGTGTTTTTAGAAAGTTTGCAAGCGTTATGAATTTTCGGCAATGTGAAATTTTTGCAATGCGTAATTTTCACAACGCTTTGCTACTTCTTACATGTTTGCCGGCAAATACATTATGACCCATACTGCTAGCGATAGAATGTTTACCACCTCTTTTCATATTTCTGATTGTCACTGGATACACGTCACAACAGAGTTCCCTATGTCCCCCTCCCACGAATTCTGCAACGCTTATCCTGTATTTTATTCCCTCAACTCCTCAAGGCTGCATAATTTGTAGGGATGGGGACCATAGGAACTCTTTTGCTGTGTGACTTATGTTCGACCATGGACTGAGCTTGTGCTACATACTGGCCAACACCCTCCTCAGTCGCTTGTAAGAACTTATTTTTAACGTCAGGACCTCATGGGATTGTTGGCCAGACAACACTATTATATCCTCCCATTTTTTGTATTAAAGGCATAATTAAAAAAAATCTCACCAGTAATTTGCTTGATAATCAGCAGTAGCAGACCTCCGTAGCTACCGCCATGGTCATGGCATTTTCAACAAAGCTTCGCATATTCATTCATGTCCATGACTTGAAATTCAGGCTGACTCAGACAGTACCGTCACAAACTCTTGGCATTTATCTCGCCGATAACCTCCATTACCTAAGGTCTGCGAATAACTGATTATTTATCATGCACGGCGCTAAAAAATTATTCCTTGCGACTAAATGCGTGACCGTGTCCGAAGAAAAGGCCCTTGTGGAGTTGATTCGGCAAGTGTACACGGTCCCAGCCAGAGTGCCATCGCTTGATGAACCAGCTGAAACAATGACAACTTCGGAAAATCGTAATCTCGGGGCGTAACTCGGAGATTTACTACGTCACGGAATTTCCCTAACTGTGATCCCAATATGGAATAATTATACGACACATCACCAGCGCAGTTGGACAGGGATTTGGATTTATAATGAGATTTGATTTAAACGTTGCGGCTTATGGGACAAAGATGTTAGTGGCGACTGCTCTCATCTATGGCATTTTGTACGCAGGTTTTTGTGACTGAAATTTCACCTGGATTGTGGATAATAGAAAATAACCCTTCGACTTGGCCAACTGTAATTTTGAAGTCTCCTTATTCCATTTATTCAGTTCTACCGGGGGTTTGACCATTTTGTTGTAAATTGACTTCAGAAGATAGAGTGTGTTTGCCTATATTACCATTGGCATGGGTACCCAATTCATCTGTACCTGTATCAGGTAACTTCCTCAACCTGCCATCGTCGCTTGTGGTCATTATTTAGGGAACAGAAGGTTTGCGTCAGTGGTCTATATGAGGTGTGTAGAGAGAGAGAGAGAGAGATGTGGGGTCAAGGTTACGTGGGTGGATAAAAGGGCATCGGTCATCCCTCACCTTCGAAGTGATACATTTGCATGGTAAGTAAGTACTTTCCCCGCGCCAAATGGCGACCTATCTCCATTCCATACCCTTGACCACTATCTGGCCAAATGCAGTGAAATGATACCGTAGGGGTTTAGTATTTCTGGTAGCTCTGCGGTTTACTTTTACTTCCTTACCTCCTTCTTTAATGCTGAGTGTCCTGACAAAAGGGCAGTAGGTACTATTTTTAAAGTCTTTGGTATGACCCGGCGGGGGTCAACCCCGGACTCCCGACTGTGAGGAGGACACTCTAACACTAAGCCCAACACATAGGTAATACATGTGCATGGGGCGCATGTAATGAGAAACGCGATGTGCTTAGAACGTGACGACCTTACTTTACGAGCGTGAAATCGATTAATATTACAGGCGGGTGTGTGCATTTCTTGTGATAACCATTATGCATGGATTCAATGATGCATAAGATTTTGTGTCAAAATATGTACTGGGATAAAGTTTACGCATTAGATTAATGTCTGCATATTTTAGGTTCTCTTGCATTGGCAAAAACAATGAACTCATACATTGATTTGACCGACTCGTAATGGCATGCCACCCCCATGAGCGTGCGGCATTGGAGCTAAAAAATTTTCATCCATTAACCTCTAATCAACACCCGGCTTAACTGTACACAAAGGATGTGCTTACAGTGTTGTAACAGGTGGAGTGCCGTTGTGATCGCCACCATGAATGCACCCGTTTTGAGTAGCAGATGTGCCTCCAATTGCCCAAAATGACCAATGAGGAGAAAATTGTCATATCAAATAAATCAATGTAATCAATTGAATGACCTCAATCGTGACTTCTTGGACTCATGAGGAGTAGTGCGTAGGCACATCCTCCCTTGTCGCATCCTCAAACAAGATGGCTGTGTTGGTGAAAAGTCGGCTTGAGAGAGCACTCATCTCTCATAGGACTTGAAGACAAAGGTCTAGTGCACTCTTGTAAACCTTTTGCAATGAAAATATGAAAAGTCAATGAATTAAAAAAAAAAATTTACCACTTTTCATTTTATTCTGCTGCCAATAGGAAATCTTCACTGTCTTTCAATTCCATGTCACAACCACAAAGTTCAGTCTTCCAGCACTGAATTGTGACTACCCTATTAACAGCTCCCCATTTATCTTAGAGGATTGAAGCAAGTGAATTAACAAATAGGGAGAGTGGTCCCAAATAGGTCATATGATTTTGTGGTCAAAGATAAGGGTAGAGCAGCAATAAAATTATTTATAAGTGACCCTGAATGACCTCACCTATTGTACCCACATAAGACCCCATTCCTCAATGTATAGGGCATTACCAAGTATGAACTTTAATCCATCACTGCACTAAAAAGCTACATCAAGTTGAAAGGTCAACCAAAAGGCGTTATACTGGAGCATAAAATGACAAGTAAGGACCCATGATGGACCTTTGAACCATAATCTGTTACCCCACATAAGACCCCTTGCCTCAATGTAAACATACTGAAGTGTGAACTGATCCAATCGCGTGCACTAAATAATATCAGGTAAGTTTTAAAAAAGTGTCAAAAAAAGGTGGTATGTAAATGTTTGACCACCACAGACACAAGAAGCACAGACGAAACATACTGACATAAAAAAGCCTTGCAAATGGGTATACAACACATTGGCCATGATGAGATGTGTCCCTCATCTTCAAGGGACCAATTCTCTAACCATTTTGTTTTACACCACATGTTTGTTGGTCCTTAACATTGGAATTTAAGATTCGGATGGTAAAGACTAAAGTAGGACCACATGCAGTTTACATAGGAAAATCATTGTTTTCATTCAAGAAAATGTGTTAAAGCTAGGCTAGGCTAAACGTTATGTCAAGAGAGGATGATGGCGTCACTAAAACTAAGACCAAATGGGGGCAAAAGGAGTAACTTTGAGTAACTTCAGAGCATGGATTGGTAGGGGAGTTACTCAACAAAATGACCATAAGGGGACGTTGCCACAACAACACTGGTCTAATTTTCAGCGTTCTGGTAACAAGGGACCCTTTTTTCATGCAGTGTAACCAATGGGTTTGTTTGTTTTCAAAATTTTCTCAAATTTGTTGAAATTAGTCAAATATTTCTCAATCGGAAGCCAGAATTTTCTACAAATTGTTGAACATTAGTGCAATTTCCTCAATTGAAGCCCAAAAAATTTTCCAAAATTGCTTTAAACTGTCATAATTTTGCAGTAAAAAATGGAGATTTCGCCCAAAAATTGCATCTCGGTATAGGTATTGGTTCATTTGTTGGCAAAAAAATTTGTTCAGATTATGGGTCCCCCCCCCCCGGATTAAATGTTTAATACATAATTACGTTGTGGCCTTTTTGTTGGTCAGTTTCACCAATCAGCAATCCTTCATTCATTAAGCATTGGATACATGGCCTTGATCACCAAGTGTAAAAGATGTTAAAATTAATTAAAATTACTGCAGAAATTTCAAGAAATTTCATATTGATCACTACAATAATTTGTTTAGATCAAACTTCTGCAGTACTTGTGACATTAGATGCTTAGTTGATGTTGTGCCACACTGTGGGTGCCAACCTGTCACTAGTTGAGTTCCTGGAATTTAATAAGACCAGCTGAGGGAGAGGGCTGGTACTGTGAGCGTTCCAGGTAATGTGCCAATAAAATAGTACGCAGAGAAGTAAAATAAACCGATTTTTATTCCAATAGATATGAATCTACACTATTTTACGTCTTGAAAGTGTGTTCTTTTTATCTAAATTAGACTCCATTAATATCTACAATTTAAAAAAATGCACCACCCACAAATTGCAATTCTTCTCGGGTGAAGGTGAAACTTAGAGACAAGTTATTAAACCAGAATGGACCTATTGACCCCTACATAAACCTTTAAGCAGTTCCCTACCAAAATATAATTATCACCAAGTTTGGGTGAACAGGAAGTCTTGCTTTCAAATGAGAGTACCGTACCACTTGACTGAACAAAAATCAACAATGACATCTTTAACTCCTAGGTGACCTTGAACTGAAAAGTTTCCAATCCCCTCCCCAAGATTATATATGATACAGGTAGACCTGGGCAAACAAGGAGGATTTGGCAAAAATTGTTCAATATATGTTTCGTATTTAAATGGCCAAAATCCCCAACGTACCTTCAGATGGTATTCATAAGTTTTCCACTATTCATAGATATTCTAATAGATCAGGCACCTTGCCGTATTCCAGACAGTAGTGGCGTTACCCAGGTCAAAAACGTTATGCTCACATGGCATTAAGTTATGGAACCAACTCCCATCCTCAGTGCAATCTCAACAATGCAAAGGACATCTTTAAAAGGGAAGTTCAGA
Source organism: Ophioderma brevispina (assembly GCA_023653785.1). NCBI lineage: Eukaryota > Metazoa > Echinodermata > Ophiuroidea > Amphilepidida > Ophiodermatidae > Ophioderma > Ophioderma brevispina. The sequence continues at coordinate 12,336 of JAMKCH010032208.1, read as the reverse complement.
AACACTTTTTTCATGTAGTACTACAGGATGAAAATGCACTTTTTACTTTTTAATTAACTAGGCTGGATATTTCAGGGCTTTTTTGCTTTGTCTGAATATATCTATTCCAGGACTTTATTTTGTACGTTGACTTTCTGCTGAATGATTATATAGTTAAAATGTATATGTGCATCTTCCGTCTTACCATGTTAGTTGGCCTCATCCAAATGGACCCAAAGTGGAAAATAAGTGTACATTTATGTATTCTTTTTGTGTTTTATCCGTGGATGTATTCCTAAATAAAATGAAATAAATGAATTTCATATATGTTATTGTTAATGTGAATATAATAGTATTTTTTTAAAACTTTACATTATGCAGGGATGCCAGTGGCATATGCATGTGGGGAAGGAAAAAATATGTGAATTAGACTAAAATGATTCCAAAAAACGCGGCTTTAAAATAGATGAAAGTGCGGAAATTTTGACTAACAAAGGGAAGGAATTCTGCCATTTAAGGAAAACTGGCATCCCTGATTATGTAAATGTCGTACCCAGAATTTTTATACATACAATATTCTAATTTTATTGCAAGTACTACACTTCAGAACAGTGGCAACATTATATATATGTTGACATTCATAAGTAATATGTAAAAGATAACAATGATAAATGAAAACAACAAAAAACAACATGAACCAAAATAATAGTTCTATGTTTTAGGTACGCCTGGACAACAACACTGTATATTCCCATGTCAGCTGTCAGTACTGGCATTATTGCATTTTTTATTAAACATTGGGAATATGGGTTTTGGACAATGCCAATTCCAATTCTTAATTAACTTCCTCAAAAATGATTAAAAAATGCTAACAGAGACACATGTATAGTGCTCTCATTTTGTCCACTATCAAAATGGCAATAGTAACTGAGGGGTAGCTATGTGGTAGCTGCGTGACTCCGGTACTGTCTACACCATATCCCCTCTCTCCCCTAGTGGGCAGGCTACAGGATAGCCAATGGTAGGCTTGGGCCAGCGAGCTAAAAATGGGTGTTCACTACTTAAGAAGGGTACAAATTCAAGCAATGCTTTTTGAAAAGCTACATCTCTTCTAGGGTATGAAATGCTATTGCTAGGTAAATTCTAAGAGTACTTAGTTCGGAGTTCAGTCGTTTTTTTGAAGAGTGTGAAAATTCTCTATTATAAATTGATATACACATCTGGATAACAATAGTAGGATTGGTCAATTGACCAATGACTTATACACTGGCTGGGGTAACTCTAACTATCAGTTAATAATGGTTTAAGTAGGGATTCAAACATGTTACAGAGTGGTTCATCACAAATCAACAACGATGCATCCATGCGTCCGCGTAATTTTATCCCGCGAGGGTGGCTTTAGCCGCCCGAGCGGGATTAAAAATACGCGGAGCATCGGATGGAGAGTTGTTGATTCGTGAAGAACCACTATGTGACATGTTTGAATCCCTTTCAACAACGAAAATCTTCTTGAAAACTTATAATATAGTGTATAGAGAACATAATTATTCTCGCTATAATACTAAAATGTTCCCAGATCACGGAAATCTCATTGTTAAAATAATTTAGCAAAATCTAAAGCAAAGCGATAGTTTTGGCAAGTTTGTTGCTTTGCAGTTTGCGGCCTGGTGTCCCAGCGCGTACTCAGAGTTCCAAACGTGACGAACAGTGCGTCGACTTAAGCGTACGCGTAAACGCACTTCGTGAACACTGCGTCGGGCGTACGTGCTAATTTGCATATCAATGTGGGTGATAACGAATAAACAAGGTACGCTACTGTACAAGAAGATAGGTGAGTTGTTGAATGAAATATGCATTATGAAAGCATAAATATTCTTTTCATTCCTTTGTAAAAATGTCAGTTTAACATTTTGATACATATCACTGCATGGGAAAATATTTTTGTATCTTAAAGGTGCTTGTTCCAATTTATGTGCATTTTGTTGTTTCTACTTGATATGAGGGCCTGGCACTTGCGCATATACCTCATCAAGTACCGGGGGAAGCAAACTTGCGCGTTTTGCTGGTAGACGCAAAAGTTGTTGCAAAGGCCCTATTCAATACTGTGCTAATATTGATGGTAACACTCAAACGGCTGTTTTTTGGTTAATCTTGGGATGAAATGGATTTGAGGGCTCAAATTTCAGGGAAAACAATGAGAAAAATAGGGCCTTTTAACTGATATCAAAATCGATATTACTTCCGGGTAAATCAGGGGGGTCCCAAAGCGTGGAACACGCACCTTTAAAGGAAAAAATAAGCTTTTAAACATGGTTTAATTTATGGAGACTCAAAATACCCATTTTTACAAGTATTTCTTATTTTCCAAACTGAGAGCTTCTCCTACCCGGGGTGTTAATTGTAATCACATTTTAATTGAAGCTTAGTAAAAAACTATCACAAGCAGCCATTTGACGCATAAAGCATAATTTGTCAACCAACTTACACCAACAAATGCCTCAAAGCTCAACTCCAAATATATGCATACTTCATTTGTTGCCCGTAATTTAAATAGTGCATCCCCTGTGTGTGACCTTTGACTTATGTGGGGACCTTTGACCTAAGAATTGTTCTGTGCTCAGGTCAGTGGTCCTTTTGACTAAATTTGTGGTCTTGGGCATTTCTACGCAAATAGACCTCGATCTCGAGATGACGTTGACATTTGAGTCACTCTAAAACACGGACTAACAAAAGTCAACTGTATCCCAACCTCATGCTAAATATCAGGCCCCAATATCAAGCATAACGAACGCACACAAAAAACCACCCCACTATTGCCGGACAGACTCGTAGACAGATCTCATTCCTGGGGGCGAAGCACTTCCTATTTTGGGAGGTGACACGTATGTAAGGCTGTTAAGACCCTATTTTCAGCATTGTTGTCAGCAGATGACCCCATATATTTTCAACATACCACCCAAAGACCCCATATTTTTTGAAAATTTTACACGTCACCAAAGACCCCTATTTGGGACAATTTTGTAAATTTCACCCAGCGACTTCATTTTTTGGAAACTTTTGCAAATTGTCACCCGAAACCCCCTATTTTGGGGCAATTTGGCTGTCTCAACCAATGATCCCTATTTTGGCGTCCCTGTAACCGAATGCCCGGGTTTGGAAGCGCCAAGCCTTACAACCCATATCCATTAACTATGTGAGTGCCCCCCTCCCCCCGAACTAATTGGTTAGTAGTATAGAAGATTGGAGCTCTTATTGCAAAATATGAAAACAAAAGTTATGAGGCCACCTTGCTTAAAACCCCCAAAGACTTTGACTCAGTTGCATAACGGGCCTGCCCGCTCTGAGGGCAAATTTCCCAGTCTTGGAAATTTTCCTTTCAGGGGGGGGTCAAAAGTCCAATTTTTTTCCCGTCAGAGGAGCTAAAAAACGGCTGATTTCGCATGGATTTTTGGAATTTTTTTTCCCGCCAACATTCGTCGGGGGGGGGGGGGTGGGGAACCTTCTAGGTATATTGAAAAACCCTTCTGGCCCAGGGACTAATGGGGTAGGTACTTTAGAGTATACTCTCACTCTCTATACCATAGATGTGCACTTTGCAAGCCCTATCTTCAGCTACTTCATCAAACTACGCCAGTGTGTACTGTGCAGTAGCTGCCAGAAGTAGACCTGGTGTAACTGCCATATAGGCTACCACAGCGAGTACAAAATGGCCATATACATGTACTGTTTTCATCTCTGTTTAACCAAATGGACAATCATACAAATGGGAGGGGTATATTACTGGCAACAACCCTACCTCTTCATATCTCCTTAGCCTCCTTGATGCTGTCAAAAAACCCACGAGTCCATCCCTCCTCACCAGACATGGTGTTATCACCATTGAGGACGTACCAAGTCTGAGGTAATAAAAGTAAGCTTCATAAGGGAGAAGGCGCGCTTAAACTGAGGAGGGAAAAATGGACAATATCTGAGTATGTTCTGTGATCCGTTTTTCTGGTAGCTGGGCTAAAATCAGTCTGGGGTAACAAGTGCACCTTCCTACTCCAACCCCACCCAATCCATGTTACCACTCCTGTTATGTGTCATTGTAAACCTTGGGCCCGGAGATTACCGGAAAAGCTAAGAATGAGCGAAAATCAGGTGTGGAATAAAGCCATAATTTTTCTGTTTTTTCAAATGTAATTTCTATTATGTCAATTCATCAGCTCATAAGAACAGTATATAATTTGACTCAGATTCGCCATGTTCTGAGGCTCTTAATTCTGATGACAGGTGCAATACTTGCAGCTTTGAACTTGTCTTATATTGCAACATGATGGCAAAAATATTTGTTAAAAGAAAAGCCATGTATGGTAATGCAAAAGCAGCAAGAAGAATGCAATAATGCAAGTTGCAAAACCATGATTCAGTCACTTATGGGACCTTATTTTGGACCATTTTGGAACTTACATACTTGTCTAGAAATTGCAGTTTAATACGGTTGGAAAACTCACAACCCTTTGTCACCCCAATGCAAGAGTTGTATGGTGGCAGATGTTGGGATATGGGGAGGCGATGGGACCGTTTGAAGGGAATAGTGTACGTTGGTATGTGCACTGTGGGATGGATGACGGGCATGTTTTAAGAAGGCTTTTGAGCTTGAGGTGCGAGTTTAAAAGGAAACATGTAGGATTCTGAAATATTTGGAAAATTGTTGGATGGAAAGCGTAAGAAACGTAAGATTAAAGAAATCAAAATTAAGTTGAAAAAAAAATTGTCCACATTTGTTGGTATTTTGCCAATTTAATTACGCCCAATAGCCTTACTCGAAACAACGATTCCGACAAAATCCACATCGCAGGCAAATGGTGACGTCAAAGTGATGACCATCCAATTTACGTGTGGTGACCATCATATGGCAGTGTTGCCACTTTAATAAATTAACACAACGAAATGAAACAAAAATAAATATGTCATTCTGTAACTTTTTTTCTAATTTTATTATCTTGATTATCCATCACTATTAACAGTTGTCCAGCAATAACAATTCGCGTCAACACGATGTTCTTGGTCATCACTTTGACGTAACGAGGTGGGCGCGGCTTTTGATCAATGAAGCCGCATGCGAAAAATCGCCCTTTTCTTGTATGTCAAAAAAAGCAAAAAAATTAAAAAGGCCTCTAATGTGTTATTGTACATCAATTGTATTATATTATTTTTTCGGGAATCGTGATGTATGTACATATTTAGGAATGTAAGTCAAACTGAGTTGACAAAATCTTGACATATTCCTTAAGAGGAGAGGACGTTCAAAGAAGACTTGGAAGACGCAAGTGGGAGGAGGAGAGTAGGAGGGTTAGTTTGATAGGAGGTGCCTATGAATCGGGTGAAGTGGAGGGAGGGGGTAAGGTCGGTGCTGGTGGTGCAGAGGTGAATCGGGGCACCATCGTTACGGGGACAAACAGGATTTTCAAACTTGGAAATTTACTACTACTAAGATCAATTTTAGGAAAAAGTGCATAATACCGATTATCTCTCCAGTGAGACCTTCATCCCAGCTGAGAGATTTTCTTCTGTACTCAATGGATGGCTTCAGGTCAACCCATCATAGCCTGAGTGATCCAGTCGTTGTAATGTTAATCTATGAAAGTTGAGGGAAAATGTTAATATAATAAAAGGTAACATTGAGGTAAAAAAACAGTCGGTTTTCATGATAAACCTCTGAGCAGATCAAAATCATCAGCTGTGATTAAAGAAATCGGATAGATCTAAGTTTAGAGCAGCAATCAGGGTTCTTTGCTAGGTTTGAACTTTAAGTCCACTTCCAAATGTTCCAGAATTATCGGTCCAGTTAGAATATATTGTGGTCCAAGACCAACCTACCAAATGGTTTGTTAGTTACTACAATCAGGGCTTATCCGTTTCCAAATACATGGTGCATAAGTTTCCTGATTCTACTGTTGCCTTTGGTGAGAAAACTTTCGAGGTCATCACATTTCCTTATTTTTAATGTTAAATTAAATAGGTGGTTTTCTGTCAGACACTACTAATAGGTTTTTGATTTAATAGCCATTGCAATTTTGTGAATGGGATATTTTGAATACTGCATTTCGCAGCAAATTATTATGTCTATAAATTTTGTTTTGAGGTTTGGAACTATATAATTTTGCCTTTCAGAGGCTCAGAATTATGGTGTCCAAGTGGACCTCATTTTTGTTATCATTCTGAATTTCTTAAGTCCCATGAAAATTTGTCTGTCATTTGACGCCAAAATCAACAAGCGCAAGCAATCATTCCGAATTCTGAAAAAGGTGTATTTGATAAAATCACATTGAGACATAGATATGGCATTATCATATGTAGACCTATGGATTCCCAACTTCATGGTTCTCTGCTTTCATGATCACCTATATTCAAAGAAAAATGGGGTGAGGTAACCAGAATGAATGAGTTAATAACCTGATACACATTCAAGAAGTCAGTGCATCAATTTTGGCACTTCTTATAAAGCTTAAAACTGTTTGCTTGGGGGAAAAAGCAGGATCCACCTAGGCACCCCAGATGTTGCAATGCAAGAAATGAAAAAATTATGAGTTAAACTAAATGCACACAAGGTTGCAAACCGGAATGACTTGATATATGATTGTTACAAAAACATATATGCAATTCTTAATCAATCATTGGTAGCAATATGGTGATAAGTCTGTAACTCCAAATCCTCTGGACGTGTGCTCCGAAGTTCCTCCTCTTCTTCAGTTCATGGCCCTTTCCAGGAAGGCAAGCACACTGTTCCGGCTGACTGGCAGCAGCGTATCACACACATGATGAAAGACAATTAGAGAAGATAATTCCATATAGATAGCAAAGGTTGAAAATGCGTTATAGTTAACTCATAAAGGCCAATGCCTACAATCTTGGAAATGATGTTGGAACACTTGGAACAATTTTGGAAAAACGCTCCCCCTTCTCCCATCCAATGTTGATTGAGATATTGTCATTAAAAAAGTCTTGCTTAATTGCCCACCAAAATTGATGAGTGGAGTGGGGAAGGGAAAGTTGAAGGAAAAGGGAAAAGGTTGGTGACTTTCAGTTTTGAATGATAACAAAGAGCTGTAGGGTCTTTATTAGCTGGGTGAGCAATGTAGAAAGTGATGGTGGTCGTTCAAACTAGTAATTTCCAAGAATGTACAGGGGTGAGTAAAAAAAAACTTGACCCTGATTTGGTCCGCCATTTTGAATTTTTAAATACTATATATCTGACATATTTGTTTCATCTAAAAGCTGGGTTTCACTATCTTTAATTTATTGCAAAGATCATTCACCTCACATCGCTCGGGGTAGACGAGCTACATTCGTTTGAATCAAGTATTCAGCTTTTCCCCCATATCCACGGATTCTCATGTGAAATGTACGGCGGTCACCAAAGGAAATCTGTGGTCCGAAAAAATCAGCTATTCACGGCATATTACTTGATTCAAATGACTTTAGCTCGGTCTATACTTAACCGATTGAATTGATCTTTTCATCAAATTAAAGATAACTACATAGCTTTCCACAGAGCCACATTTGTGGATATATTTACTTTAAAATTCAAAATGGCTGACACAACAGGGGTCAAGTTTGTTTTTTTACTCACCCGGTACATTCTTGGAATGAATAGTTGAACCCACCATCTTTTTCTACATTTGCTCCCCACTACATTAAAGAAGTTACACAATAGTAAATCCTATAATTTTGTTGTGCATACCATAATTCAACTATTGCGACGTAACTTAACATTGTCTTCCTTATCATCATTCTACTTCCCCTCTTAGCAAGGTGCTTTATGAACATTACAATATTCATTTTATCTCCTCCAGTCAGTGATATGATGTCAACATTGTCCGCAGGCTTCTTGCGCCCATTAAGTGCCGCTTGAACGCGCGCATATGTACGCCAGCGGCTTTCAACCAATCGCTTGTGAATTTAATGCTGCGGGCCGTGAATATCGCTCTAACTCACTGACTGGAGGAAGATAAATGCACTATAGCATAAGTTTCTTGCAAGACAACCAAAATGTCTCTCCACAACATATATCACAAGCGCATCAGAGCACCTGTAACTTAAAGTCAACTCCCAACTCCCGGTCCTTCTAACAGTTTTTGTGGACTGCTCAGTGGAGCAAATATCATTATCAGAGTGGCAAGCAACTGGCCAGTATGAAACCAGCATAAAGGAGTTATTTTCTTTAAATTCTGTAAATGATAATTTCTTTCATGTGAGGGTTATGGTGAGAATTATTGAAATATGTCCAAATGTGGGAGTATTCACCAGTAAACTAAATTCTGAAATAGGTCTCTTTATATAATCAGGACTTTTTTAATTATGCTACCAAATTGGCATGAGGTACTTACAGTATCCTAGCACCTTCTCCATAGTGCATAGCCCAATCTTCCGTGGATAACGTTGCTTTCTGCTTCCATGTTCTTGAGACTAGTGGTGAGTGTTTTTTCCAATCCCATCCATCGCCTCCAGCCTACAATTGGCAAACAGAATCAATATCATCAAAACGACCTAGACTTGAAGCTGTTTCAGAGAGTACTCGCAAATTTGAAAGAAGAGTGTGGTGTTCTTACGGGGTGACATGCTGTTGGGGTTCTTTTTTTAAGTAAAATGACATTGTTGGGTTATTTTAACACTGTGGGGGTTATTTTACTTGACATTGTGGGGTTATTCTACTAGATTACTATGTTGCGAATTGTCCTATAAACGGAATAAACTGTAATCTAGTATTTAGGTTTATCCTAAAAGAGTAGAAAGAGGATTTGTGTAGTTTTAGTAACTTTATAGGCCTGCGGCGCAATCCCCTTGGCTAAGAAAAGTGGATAAAAACTCTAAAAAAAATAAAAAACTGAAAAAATTGAAAAAACTCTTGAAAAATGTCTAAACAAGTGTCTTTTAAGAGAAAAATCTCAAAAAATAAAAAAAATAAAAAAAATAAAAATATTTTTGAAAAAGGTATTTTTCTAAAACAATGTCTAAAAAAGTGTCTTTTTAAAGAGATTTTTTTGTTTAGCAAAAACCCCACAATGTACTCTGGTAAGTGTGTTGTTGGTGTGTGCGTATTGTGTGTTCGGTGTGCGTTTGTTTTCACCTACAAACCGAGGACACTCACCTGACTTTTCACTGTATAAACGTGACATCGTACAACCGAGACGTCCTCGTTTGTATCGCTTTAATTTTCCGTTAATTAGTTTTATGTTTTATTAGGGTAGGGTAAGAGTTAGGGTTTAGGGTTAGGGTTATGTTAGGTTAACGTTTTTAGTTTATGTTGTTTTATAGTTAGGGGTTTTGGGTTTGGGTTTAAGTTTAGGGTTAGGATACCCTAACTCTAACCATAACCCTAATCCTAAGAGTCACTGTAGTCGGTAGATCACTCTCGCTTTCGCCCTTAACCTAAGTCACTGGGGCGATTAGATCACTTGGCTTTTCGCCCTAACCCTAAGTCACTGGGGCAGTAGATCACTGGGCCTTTCGCCCTAACCCTAAATCAACTTGGGGCGAGTTAGATCACCTCGGCTTTCGTTTCGCGCCTAACCCTAATGTCACTGGAAACGATAAGATCACTGTGCCTTTATAGCCGGGGCGCAACCCTCTCATGATATTTATGTAAGTAACTCATTAATATTCATAAATTCTTAATATCAGAAAGCTAATAATAGTTCATAAATTTATAATATTAAAAATTTGCATAATATTCATTAGATTCGTAAGTTATTATAGGCCTGCGCGCAAAACAGTTAGCTAGGCGACTAATAGGCCTGCGGCGGCAAAGCTTTTAACACTTTTTACCCCATAATTTCTTTCCCCTCCTTCTTCAAGCCCTGCCCTCTCTAAGGGGCTATCGGTCGGCAATCGTAGCGGTTATATAAATAAAAATATTAGATTAGTAAAATTATTGGCCTGCGGCGATAGCGAGTTCTATATAAAAAAAAATATTAGATTAGTATTTATAGGCCTGCGGCGAACCGCAATTAGTTGGGCTAAGCGACTTTATTGGCCTGCTGCGTATAATCTAGTTGGCTAAGCGATCTTATAGGCCTGCGGCGCAAGCGAGTTTGAAACCTTGTATTTCCGAGCCTCCCCCGCCCATCACTCCCCCAGGATTTTTAATATATGACAAATCTAATATTCATAAAATATAAATTGAGTAGGCCTGCGGCAAAAACGTTAGATGAGGCGACTTTATAGGCCTGCGCGCGCAAAACAAGTAGCTCCGCCGACTTTATAGCTGGTTAACACTTTTACCCCATAATTTCCCTCATCGTCAATCCCTGGGCCTCTTTAAGGGCTATCGGTCTGCGCGCTAGCGAGTTATATATATAAAAAACATTAAATAACTAATATTAGATTAGTAAATTTATCTAAATAACTAAATATGTAGATTAGTAAATTATAGGCCTGCGGCAAGCGGTAAATTTATAGGCCTGCGGCGCAAGCGTTTAATTTTACTTAAAATAATAATTATTAAATCACTAAATATTAGATCAGTTAAACCTTATCGGCCTCGGCTCAAGCGATTAACTAATTTATTAAATAACAGAAATGTTTGATTAGTAAATTTATAGGCCTTCGGCGCAAGCGAGTTATTTTACGTAAATAACTAATTTATTAAATAACTAAATATTAGATCAGTACATTTAAGGCCTGCGGCTCCAAGCGAGTTAACTAATTTATTAAATAACAATATTAATTAGTAAATTTATCGGCCGGCGGACGCAAGTGGTTAATTTAACTTAAATAACTATTACATTAATAACTAAATATTAGATCATAAATTTAAGCCGCGGCGCAAGCCGTAATACTTTAGCTTAAATAACTACTTTTTACTTAAATAACTAAATATTAGATCAGTAATTTATAGGCCTGCGGCGCAACGAGTACTAATTTAATTAAATAACTAAATATTAGTTGTACATTTATAGGCCTCGGCGCAAGCGAGTTGATTTACTTAAATAAACTAATATGAGATCATAATTTATACGGCCTGCGGCGCAAGCTGATTAATTTCTAAATAACAATTTATTAAATAACTAAATATTATATGAGTAATTTATAGCCTGCCTGCGTCTCAAGCGAGTTAAACTTCTATTTCATTCAGAGCCTCCCCCGCCCACCACTCACCCAGGTTTTTTAATATGTTTTTTTTTGTGTTTTACATTCTATTTGGGTGTTCGTTTTTCCAACTTTTAAAAGGTCATCCGAGGGGTTTCAATCATGAATATTTCATAATGTACCTCATAATATTCACAAATCTCATAATATTCATATAGGCCCTGAATTTTCTAAGCGCTTTTTTGTTAAATTTGTGTGTCCCTCGTTTGGCGGTCTATACAACACGGGTGTGTGCGTGTGTGTGTGCGTGTGTGTGTGTGTGCATTGTGTAGACCATGTCTGAAAGCAGACTATGAAAGCACCATAGGTCTATTAAAGAAAATCATCCCAACTTACAGATCTCCAAAAACTCAGCATTTCTGCACTGAACTCCTCGTTGAAAAATAGATGAAAGACTGGCCCATTTTCCGTTAAGAAAGAGGTCATCTAATCTTGCCTCTATCTTGATCAGGTGGTATGGATATTCCTAGATGACGAATATAAATATTTAAAATTTTCACATTAAACTGCATAACATTGAAATTGTTTTGTAATCTGTATGTAAGGTGCACTGTTGTAGTGAAGAGGTCTATGGTTGGCCATCCTTTTCTGGTGTCATTTGGATGGTAGTGATAATTTCTTCCACACGTGACAATGTTACTCTATGAGGTTAAAAATTTGAGAATAAAAGATAGATTTTGTTGTTTTGCATATATCAATAGCGTTTCATATAATATATCCATTTGGATGGGCAAGTCTAAAATACTTTGAGTAGTGGATGCCGAATCTATGATTAAAAATATTGGACTGCCCATCCAATAGACCATGAGATTAGCTAGGCCAAAACAACAAATCTATATTTATTCTCATTGCTTATTTATTTTGGTGCTTTAAATCGCCGAAAATAATTCTGATTCAATTATAGTTTAGTTGAAAAGAACAACTCATCCCAAACTATCTGTGTGCACTGCGTAACCGGTTACACACTGCACACATAAACCCTTGCGTACAACTCGCACTATCAAATATCATCTCTATTAGATAGGCACACAAAAAACCGATGATATTGCGTGTTGCATAACTAAACTACACCCCGCCCACTGAATAAGATTGCTAATAAATTGAATGTTTCTAACCACAATGCTAAAAACTACCCTTCACGCCAGCCACTCGTCCTTTTATACAGCCCTATGGGCACTCATCGGTCCACAACAATAAACGAGAGCCTCAACGATGCATGTAACC
>JAMKCH010032207.1:0-29525 GCA_023653785.1 Ophioderma brevispina | reverse complement strand
ACCCATATGACCCTTATGAATGGTAAGGTTCAGTCCAGCTGCACACTCTCAACCAAATTCCAAATCTGAGTAATACCCTCCCATGGAGAACATCAAATTACTACTTTCAATTGTTGTGTAATCCAATTTTTACACCAATTCTGACTTCTGTACCTAGCATCTTTTTGTAAAGAATATTAAAGCAATGGTCTATGATTTCTGACATAAATAACAGATTAGGCCTCAAAGAAGTCATCAAAATTCCATAAAGTCCAAAAATTGGACAGGCCTTGAAAGCTGAACTCTTTATAACATGTACAACCATCGCTAATTTAGTCAAAATACAGTCACAATAATCTCCACCACCGTACAGTATAACTTTTTGAAAGCTGACTCTTATACATGTACAACCATGCAATTTAAGATGCAAAGATACCATTTTGTAGTGCTTGTTTTAAAATCTCCTTGTAATGAACATTTAGACCGAAAGGCAATATTTTTGATCAATTCTGTGAAAACCAGGCAAAACATCATCTTTCATTTACTGTGGAGAAAAATATAGGAAATTAAGGAATTTACGGACCCTTGTAGCCTGTAAGGCTCTTAATCTTGCTTGTTCGCCTCGTCCAACACACAATATTTGGGTAGCCGATGGGGGCCTCTTAAAATCTACATGTCAATATTGTGCACTTGGCCTGCTGCCGGCCTTGATGAAAAACGATTGTGATGATTTTCCTGATGGCACCGTAATAATAATCCTAGGCAACAGATCCTTGTAGATGGCAATTTAAAGCCATATATTATTATTAATCAGGTCGAGTATCATTTTTAAATAAATATGCCCAATGTTGTCACCTATAGGAAATTACACCCCCCCACAAGAGACAGGGGTACTGATTTCAATTTTACATCACTCATTTAATGATTTCATCTGAAATCTTGTGCACTCCCTTGTCCAAAGATTTTTACTTCTATCTCATCACAGGTTGATTCAGATTTTCATAAAGCCTAGTAACCATTGATACCACCCATCACCTCAATATACCCTATCTGCTCCCCTCCCTCCCTCTCTGTTTTATGTTATCACATCAAACTTGCGAATTATTGACATGATTAACAGCTAACATTACAAGTAGGTATTTTGGAGGCATTGAGCATAGAATTAAACTTTTTATTTTAAAGGCAAAGTACTGGGTAGACGTTTTCATATAGAATTCCCAATGAAAAGGAGGTATTGGCATTCATTCCGTCAGCCTACTGCACAACGTCATACAACGCATAAACGGAATCAATGGTAATACTCATTTGCATCACGGAATTCTATTTGAAATGTCCTACTCAGTACTGACATGGCAGGTCACAGGATTGATATCACTACAAAAAAATCTAAAATACTATTAAAGTTTACCTACATTGTACAACTTCAAAATGGCATACATTTCAGTGCAGTAAACAAATGTGATTTTGCTACAAGCAACCAAAAAATAACAGTGACAAAAGCTCCAAGTTACAACCTTAACTCTGTTCTCACCAACCACTACACAATACATACAGAACAAAGTGACTCAATGCAATCATAGTACTGTTTTAAAGGCAATAAAAGTCAGAACAAAGTAAACCCTTCATTAATATCTCTGACAATATTGCAGTTGGAAGCACTTCATAATGAATACACTAAGAGAAAATGTCTATCTCTACAGATAGTCCAGCATATTGTACCTGCCCCACATCTCCACTTTAATTACCTTCTAGTTTCCAAACAAGTCTATAACACTGCAATTTATCAATTTTTTCTACATGTATAAAAGTGACTGTTTTTAGGACGGAGTTTCTACAATCTCAGTCACAATTAGTTGGTACACTTTCCCTTAAAGGGCCCATGGCTGATCGCTAATAGCTCCTCCCCACACCCCAGATTTTAACTGATATTTTGGTGTCGGAAGAAAGCTCCTATTTTTCTCATGTACCCGGTGAAATCTTAGTGCTAAAAGATGTTGAGTTTCAGGTGCGGTCTACAGAGGGGGCGCGCGCCTCCCAGTAATTTTGGCAAAATCATGCAACATCAGCCCATTTTGGACAGTTTAAAGGAAATATGTCACGATTTTTTGCAAGCTCAGTTTGAATTCCCGACAAAAATAATCTATTTGATGTAAAATTAACAAATAGAGCATTTTAATTTTTGCTTTTTTTGACATACGAAGAACGTGCGGATTTTTCGCCACGGGTTCATTGATCCAAAGCGCCCAATTTTGCTCTCCTCTGACATCAAAGTGATGACCAAAACACGGTTGACTCGAATTGTTATTGCTGACACTATATTGATGGATTAACTGAAGAGTTATAAAATTAGAAAAATAGTTACCGAATGGGACATATTTTGTTTCATTTCGGTGTGTTTTAATTATTATTAAGTGGCAACACTGCGATAGATGGTCACAACGACGTAAATTATGGATGGTCATCACTTTGACTCACTTTGCTGCGATGTGGATTTGTCGGAATCGTTTTCGAGTAGTATTGGGCGGAAAATCAAAAGGGCAAAATACCACAAATGTGACAATTTTCAACTTATTTGATTTAATATGTAATCTACGTTACTTAAGCTTTCCACCATACCAAATTTTCAAATATTCAAATCATGACATATTTCCTTTAAACCTGTCAGCCCCCCGCCCCCCCCCGGTAATTTGACGTTTTTCAATCTCTGTCACCGCCCCTGGGTTTGGATGTTATGAGCAAAAATGTGACCCCTTCAAAATGGATTAGCTCTCCCATCAAAATGGATTGAAATATTGTTGGCAACCTTACAGAATGAGTTTCAGGCCAAATGCCATTGGGTCCACCCCCATTAATGCATGGTGGGTAAAATGAAAGATTTTTAAAGAAAATGTATATATTGTTGTTTTTGTTTCTCTATTTCCATCAAATCCCCTCCTGCCCCACCAATCCATGTTTGGGATGCACATGTAAGACATTTGAATGAGTTTGCACTTCAGTGACCTCATTGCTCACATGCAGCAGGGAGTTCATACAAGGCAGTGTCCCAACAATTACGACCGGGTTGGTAAACTTATATCACATTCATACATAATGATTTAAAAAATTATTTCCTTCTTTTGACACTCTGTACTGGCATCCCGTTCAAAGCAGGAATTGCTTCATGTAACAAAACCAAAATACATAAGTAAACTCGCAATCCCCTGCATACGGCAGTATACACAAGTTGTTTTGTTGGCACAGTTGTCAGTGCAGGCACACAATTCAATGAATTGTTCTCATTGAATAATATCTAGAAATGTCGCAGTTTCTGAAAAATGAAAGCCTAACCAAAGGGGAAAATGACCGCAGATGATCTTTGACCTTGGTATGTGACCTTTTAACCCTTTTCAAAAAAACAACATAGAAGAAACCCGTATTGCACTTCGACCAATTAGGTTGTAATCGACTTCAACTTTCAAGATGACCAGAAAAACAAACTACCCAACTGGAACATGACCTCAGTTGAACATTTGACCTTGTCCATGACCTTTGACTCATCCACATATGAAGGAACCCCCTGTGCACCTTCACCCCAAGTCCTGTTTAAACAGCCTGTAAACTTTTGAATGAGACGCGAAAACGAAAACCTAACCCAAACCCAACCAAACTGGAACTAGAACATGGACCTCAGATGACTTTTTGACCTTGTCCACTGACCTTGACTCATCCACATATGAAGGAACCCCTATGCACCTTCACCCCAAGTCTGGTTTAAATCGGACTTAACTTTTCGAGGAAATGCGAAAAAGGAAAACCTAACTAACTGGACACACATCATACACTATATGGATCATGCGCACCCTCGCAATCATCCCCTGTGCTTTTCAAGTCAGGGGGATAAAAAAAGGAAGTCATTCTTAACTGAGTTTTTGTTAACCTGGTGACTCTTTATATAAATGCAACCATGTTATTGGACCAATAGGTGGGAATGTCGTATAAGAGTTGACTACTTGACATGTGTATGTTAAACACAGTGGTGTGTGGAAAAGGATAAAGACAGCTCTGGCTCAAAGTTAAGCAATCAATTTTTTTTTCATACCACAAAGATCCGCAAACCCATGTAGCTTAAGTCAGGGACATATGTTAAGACACTATCTACAAAGCGTTTAAAAGTTTAAGAGCTTTTCCCTATCCTTTATCCCATGCAGTCGTACTATTAGCATTTATAAGCGTTACCATTCACATTTGAACAGCAACCCACTCTCTTAAAGTGACAGGAGGAGATTTTTTTTAGAATACAATTTCTCTCAAAAAAATGGGGGCACTTCTTTCGGAAATCTCATCATGTTCTCTTTAAAGAGACTGAGGATTCCATAGAAAATGCCTCAAATTGTTTTTCCAAAACCAGTTTTTGCATATTTGGAATGCTTATACCAATGTACTAGATCACACCTGAGTGATACGCAATACACGTCTTTATGTAATAAGATGATTTAGTCAATTTCTGTTGTCCTAATGGACGATTGGGATAGAAGGCCAGTTCAAAACCAGGTTTGCGGTTTTCTTTTGTGCTCGTTGTCCACCAAACCTCGAACTGGCTAGGTAGGTGGTGCGACAACGAATCAAGTGCAATTTGAGAGAAATTTCTATCCTAAAAAAAATCTCCTGTCAATTTAAAGATTCACACCTCTAATTGCCCCCAACCCTACTGCCCGACATTGTTAAATTAGTGACAGTGGTCCCATCTCCTATTTACTCTAAAGAATGCTAGATTTGGCCAATATGGCTTAATTTTGATCTAGGTGTATTTCTAGGGGTTTTAATTAAGGTGCATGTGTCAAACAGAAGTGTTGTATCACGTTAATTTAGCTTGTAGGTTGAGTACTTACTCTCTCTCTACATGGAAAAATGGTCGGATGGTTTCTAGTAATGTTAGTCAATGTTGGGTGTGTTGTCACTTGTGTGCATATTTCTCACCAAGGAGCTGGTCAACCCTTGTAATTTCCAAGCTTGGCAGACTGTCAATATCTAGATCCTCTGAGAACACCTGACATTTAAGGTACCGGTCACATGACGGTGAAATCAAAGTTTTCTTGAAGGTGTGTTTGTACATGGTGTATTGGCGTTTAATTAGATTGTGTCCAACCTTAATACTATGAGTGGGGCACCTTTGGGCTCTTATCCTTTAACTTTCAGAGCCACGTCTATTGTGTCACAGACTGCGCAAGATTGATCTACTGCCGAGAGATTAACGTTATCAGTCCGTAATAGAGAATGTGTATAACTTGAAACTAAATCTCAATATCTCTGAAACTGAATGAGTTTTTGGATGTTTTTGCATCAGAGGGTCTGTTACTACAAAAAAAAAAAAAAAAAAAAAAAAAACAAAAAAAAAAAAAAAAAAAAAAAAAAAAAAAAACAAAAAAAAAAAAAAACAAAAAAACAAACAAAAAAAAAAACAAAAAAAAAAAAAAAAAAAAAAAAAAAATATTTGTTTTTGAATATGTATCGTAATTGCTTTCCGAACCTATTAGAACCTAGCTAGACAAATTGAATTTTCTTCTGTACTTCTGTGCTCGCAGACACGTAAAAGTTAACACGCAATCGCTTACGGTCGCATCCATTTTTCCCACAATTGCTTCGATATTTTTTCCGTCTTGAATTTTTCAAACCTGGTTTTCAATTTACGGCAATTTTTTTTTAATTTTAGAAACGTGATTAGTACTTAGCGGACCACCTCCGAAATAGTATAGGACTCAATGTGACATTGCCGCCCCCCCCCACACACAAGCAGGGGTTATCTTTCTGATTGAGATAACTAGTTGTTTTTTTTTATTTGTGTGCACTTCACATATTGTCACGGCAAGGTTTCATTTGGATGGAATGTGTTGATAACAAAATTTAAAAGCCAAAGTATAGAGCTACGTGGAACATGGTATGAATGGCAAATTGATCTTCATGTTGGTCTCAATCACCTAAAATTTGTAATGATTTTCCTGATAACCATACAAAATCTCAGAATGAATGGAATGGTCAAAAACTTTTATGAAGTGATACGAATAAAAAACACCCTACAGTACATGTGATACATATTTGTTCTGATCACATTTGTTATTCTGGCCTATAGAAACCACTCATTTGTTAACCTCTACAGGAGTAAAAAATACTTTGGCACATTATAGAATTCTTATTCCCATAACATTAATGTCAATAGTGACCATGGGGCTATGTTCAGCCTGCCAAGAGGAATACTGTAATGTTGCTTGAAAATGTTTATGACAGCTCCTTGAAGATGGTGATTCTGTATGACCTTTTTATATATGTCCTGAAAAAATCAAGAAAAATAACATTGAAAAAAAAATGTAACTTAATCCATATGTAATTAATAATGTATAAAAGCTATCTAGTAGTCAGGAGCATAGGCACTTGCTATTATTTTTGGTTGGTCTTCCTTTTCCATGTCATTATTTTATATTAGCAATTGCCTCAGAGGGTTCATGATTTTACTAGTGGTATGTAAATAGACTATTAGAAAAAGTTCATTTGACTGCAGAAAATAAGTGAAAGCGCTGAAAATGACCAACTTCAAATTGAAGGCTCTTGTGACTTTTAATATTCCCTAGGTGTTAAACGGTTTTTTAGTCTTCATGGCAGGTCCCAAACTATCCATTTCAACGATTTAAAAGAATTGTTTATTTTGTTGGAAAATGTGTCTGTTTCCCTTCATTAAAATTCCTCTAAACTTATCACACATTTTGATACATCACCACTTTGGTGTACATGTAATACATGTTAGTGCAAATATCAGGTGACAATAAAACTTTACACACCCAAATGAAAGTGGAATTATTTCCACTTTTAAAAAAAAATGATATCTGTGAATTTAAAAAAACGGGTATTTAGCACAACTGCATGGTGGGGTGTGGGGTAGGACACGATCTGCTCGATTTGGGCATCGTGGATTTCCATGCCATAAGAAAAATGATGCTCCGTGGACAGTCTGTTTTGCTCATTGTTCGTTGGACCGTGTCTTGAAAACCACTCAACCAAAAGATGAACAACCTTTTCAGTCAAGATGCTCAATCCCTCATTCTTTATTATAAATAAAATCCACGATAAGAAATTAAAAAGTGGAAAATATCACTTCATTTTGGTAAAGTTTTTATTGGTCCACCCTGTATAGCTTTATCATTTTGTAAGTAACATGTTAATTCAATTTTAAAAACAAATATACAGTTTCAAAATAACAAGGCGAACCTCGTATTTACACCGTGCGTAAAATATGTCCCCGCCGAATTCGCGATCCATATTTTGGAAGTGATAACCTTACTCACAAATAAACCAGGCGGTTCTCGAACCTCAAGTCCGCCTGCATTTCGCGCTTAATTGTTAAGACAAAAAAGCAGCAACACCAGAGTGCAACTGTGTGAGTCCAGGGTGTCCCCAAAAATTTGTGCAAGCAGATAAACTCCAATTTCTTAACAAGTTTTACTTCCCACTATTTCATTTGAAACCACAACATTTCCATTGTGGAGCTATTAATCTGCAAGTTGAATTCCCTCCCCCCACGAGCATAATCAGAGATTTTTAGGAGTCGCACAGCAAAACATCACCCCGGTTTCGCATTATAGTATCTTAACTTCCTGCTCTTTCATTTGACACCACTCCACCACCCCAGGGGTCACAACATTTTCCATTGTGGAGATATTAATCAATGAGAAAGTCCGCACAAGAGCATAATGACAAGATGTTTAAGGATAAGCACCCCCGGGTTTTGCATTTGATAGTAATTCTATACCTCCACTCTTCATTTGACACCACCTAGGGGTCACACATTTTTCCGTTGTGGATATATTACTTGAAAAGTCCACCCACATGAGCACAAGTAGAGAGACGTTTAGAGTAGCACCCCGATTTGCAGTTATAGTATTCTCTACTTCTCACTCTTTCATTTGCTACCACATAGAGGTCACAACATCTTCCGTTTGGGAGATATTAATCTTGAAATTCCCCCAACCTAATCATAACCAAGAGATGTTAGAGTAGCACCCCGGGTTTGCATTTATTGTATTCTTTATTTCCTGCTCTTTCTTTTTGACACCACCCCAGGGGTCACACATTTTTCCATTGTAGAGATAAATCATGAAAAGTCTGCAGAAAATCCCTATAAAATTCACTAAATTTTATAAATAATGAAAATTTATTCAATTTGGCAACACTATTTTGAAAAAAATCCTGTGACCACATTTTAATTTGAGTCGCCTACGGTGTCCACAGAAAGCGGTGAAATGCACATTTTGCGTATTTTCACTTTTCCAAGAATGTTAAACAGGCTGCAGGACCCCAAAGACTGACCAGCACTATAAAAATCATTGCAATGAAAACATGGGCACTGATCTAGCTATAGTGATGTTCATACCTTTGTTGTCGTGTACTCCCCTTTGATAAGTCTTCGTGTTTTGTACACCTGTTTGTACACCACAAATCACCACACCATAATAATGCCAAAGCAACACATGCTAAACTAATTTATTGTAAGGTAACCAAAATCCTGAATCAAATCTTTTTTGAAGGTGTAGTATTTCACACTGACCATTGACAACCTAGAAATTTGGGTTTGAAATGGACAAGCATTAGCATTATTTGCATTTGAAAATAATCAATATGCCCCTTTAAGTGGCCGACTTGCATTTTGACCACACGTCTGATTCCCACCAAGATTACCATATATTGTCTCATGTAGTCGAGGAATTTTTGCATATCCAATGTCCTATTTAAGCGATACAGCAATTATCGCATATTTAAATTAGATCAATTGCATCAAACTGCCCCTTTATTGATCCCTTGCACTTTGACCGCAATTGTGATTCATACAAAAGATGTACGGCATAGAATCTCATGGTAGCAAATTAATTTTGCATATCCCATGTACATTTCAGTGATAACGCATTATGCATATTTTTAATTCGATCAATTGTATCAAAAATGCCCTTAATCGGCCCACATGACCCTTTGACCCACTATGATTCACCAAAAGATGCATGCTAGTATTCTTTCATGCAGCGAAGGATTTTGCCTTCCGATGTACGGTTTCAGAGATCCAGTATTACGCATATTTAATTAGCTCCTTTTTTTTTTTTTTTTTTTTTTTTTTTTTTTTTTTTTTTTTTTTTTTTTTTTTTGTTTTTTTTTTTTTTTTGTTTGCGACCTAAGCCGCATGTATCCCACACGTTCAAATTGCAAAAAAGATGCGCACCATGATAGGCTTTCATGCAGTGAGGGAATTTTCCGTATCCAATGTACCGTTCAAAATTATAGCAATTACGCTGATTTTTTGCATATTATTTAAAACTTTAAAACTGGCATACTTTAATTTGCCCGAAATACGCCCGAAAATCTATCAGTTCGAGAACTCTCTCAGCCCGCCCCATCCCCAAGTTACATCATCATCCCGCCCATACGGAACTCCAGAAAACTTGTACACAAGCCTTGCGGGAAAATTTTTGTTAATTATGCAATTAGATACTTAATTTGCATATTTTACGCCCAAATTAATCAGGTCGAGAACGCGTGGACCCGCTTCTTTCCCCAAGTTACATCAATAGCCCTTACGGAACTCCCACGATAATCGTACCAGCCCGGAACACTGACGTCCGGCAGACGACAGCATGACAGACAGACAGACAGACAGACCACAGACGTCAGACAGACAGCAGACAGACGGACAGACAGACAGACAGACAGACCAGACAGACAGACCAGACCAGACAGACAGACAAAAAGTGATTACTAAGTTCCCTGCCGAACAAAGTCAGGCGATACAAAAATTGCACTCCGATTTACCGTTTCAGCGAAACATTATTGCGCATATTTTAATTTAGCTATTTGCATACCTAAACCGATAAACTCAATCCGCACATATCATGTTTCCAAAAGATTATGGCATATAGTAGTCTCATTTAGCCAAGGAATTTTGCACATCCGATGGACCATTTCAAGTCGAAAAATTAATTGCGCATATTTAATTAGCTCATTTGCATACTACATGCCCTCTTATATCATGCCCTTTTCAATTGGGAAAACAATGCATGCCAAATGTAACTTCATGTGCAAAGATGTGCATATCTGATGTACTGTTTCAGTGATACATTAATTATGCATATTTAATTACTCATTTTGCATACCTACGCCGATATTCAATGCACTTTAAAGTGCGAAAACAATGCATGCCAATATGTACTTCATGGTGGCAAAGAATTTTGGTCATATCTACTGTACCGTTTCAGTGATACATTAATCATGCATTTTAATTAGCTCATTTGCATACAAACGCTATATCATGCACGTTCCAATCGCGAATGATGCATGCCATGGTGCACTTCCATGAAGCGAAGTAATTTTTTGTGTGCCCGATTGTTTTCAAAGATACAGCATACAGGGTTAACATTTTTATCACGGAATTCAGTTAACATTTTTCTCACAGACATACGACATACAGACATACGGACGGATGGAGCCATTTCATAGTCCCCCATCCGAACTTAGGTTTCGGCGGGGACAATAGTCCCCCCTGACAAAGGTACCAGTTTTCTGGCAAAAGTTACGCTCCTTACCCCTGTTAACAAAATGCGCAATGTTCACTGCAATGTTAAAACACATTTAATGTGCAAAAAAATATCACACAATAGTTGCTTCTCCTGAAATGACGTCTTTTATTAAATTTATGACGAATTAAAAATGGTACTTTCGTACATAGGATTTAACATCGTAAATCCTCGGAAGAGAATACCAACATGCCTAATACAACACAGGAATAATACAGACACTTGATTTATGGTAACAAGATGCTATGGTCATCTTCCTTTCCATTGGTACCAAACTGAGTACCAACATGCCTAGAATACGTCAGGCTGACGTTATAAGTTCACATGTCACACAACTGTCAATATCCCTAGTACACGTGTAAAAATAGGGAAAAATTTGTTTTTTTCACCAAAATGTTTGGAATAACCGATTTCCACACGTTGTTTGCTCCCTTTGATGGGATATGACTCTATTTATACTCAGAGAGTTTAGTGCTACTTTTTTTTGAGTCGGAAATATGGAAAAATATCATTTGTCACACGATTCAGTATTTTTTATACTTTCCTCACTTATGACGTCATAGTGACTCGTAATAGGAATGTTGGTACTTAAATTGGTACTAAATGGAAAGAAGAAACTTAAGCTATTCTGTGATACCAAATTTAATGGGAAATCGTATGTTCAGTAATATGAGAAAAAGAATCTTTAAACAAATTTTTAAAACTTGATTTCTTGACTGTTAAAGCCCTATCAAAAAGTGCCATTTTTTTATTGTGTTCAGCAAATTAATAAATGAAGCCGTTTTCAGGGAGAAGGTCAACTGCTTGTGTGAACTTTTTTGCTCATTAATGTGTAACATTTCCGTGTACATTTTTTACATTTTTGTAACAGGTTAGAAAGAGGGGCGAGGGGGGTGGGGATTAGGAGGTGTACTAGACTTTAAGTAATCGTCGTTCTAACTTGTCTAAAAAATGCACATTTCAGGTGTGTTTTATTAAAAAAAAAAAAAACTTACTTTTTTTGAACTGTATTTTAGGGTGAAAAATCATTTCTAATGTATTTGTCCCAAATTACAGATTTAAGCTACATTTGTTCATCATATTAGGATCTTGGGATCATTTCTTTCAAGAAATGTGTCTTGATTCCCACAGTATTATTAGAGTTTTGCAAGTCATACATTCTGTAGAATCATTGGCCTCTCTTCTTTATCACATAATTATACTTTATGTATCTTACATCAATATTGTCAAACATTCAACTAAAACTGTATCCTTCACTATTCCATTTTTAGCAAACAAAGATAGTAAACATCTTTTTTGATGCCCTTTACCCAGCTCTGCCCATGAGAAGACAGCTGGAATACTGTTTCCCTATCAGTCGCCATCTTCAATCATGTCAATGACTAAGTCTTTTGCTCATCATTGTCCTATATCACTACGGCACTTGCACCGGCTCTCTCACCACTAAAAGCCTTTGAGATGAATTGAACACTGTCTTTGTTACAAAGTAATGTTATGAGATTTATTGAATGCCTAAGGGATGATACTAGAGGGGGGCTATACAGGGTGAAGCAAAAATGGTGATATTTCAGATCATTTTGGCTTAACTCTAAGTCTTATTTGATGCAGCTTTATAATCATTTACAAATGCAGAAGGTGCCGCCCAAAAACGTGATTTTAAGTTGGGAGTGGTCTTAAAATGATAAAATTTGCAATTACGGTAATTATAATGACATTTTAGCCATTTGGTATCTAAACATGTATATGAGTCAAGAATCCCATTTGTAATGTTCCAGCAGTGGTCAGAGCTACCGCGTTCGTAAAAAGGGCCATTTTTGGTTGAATTCAAGCTATGAGGGCGTTTTGCCATTAAAAGGTACATACTTGCTTTTCATATTGCAATCATTGAACTTATCCTAAGGTAATAATAGTACCTACTCCAAATTTGATCTCTTTAAACTAATACGGTTCTTCGCTTGTCAGCCATTAATTGGAATACATCATTAAGCCATTGTGCCATAGTTTGTGTGTAGGTCAACAAACGTTTGCACCCTATGGCTTCATAGAGAACATTCCAAATTAAATAAAAATGGGCACTGTGACCAAACGAACAAGAGCTATGTGCTGAAATGGCAGAATATACGTTAAACGGCTTAAACGTCGAATTCCTACACAGGGGTGTGGCTATCAAAGCTCTCCCCTTGGTGGCTTAATTTTAAATAAAATGGCTAATTTATATGAAAACAAAAAATTTTGAAATGCTGAACAAATTCATCAAATGGATTCCCTTGACCTCAACATCATAAAATTACCCTAACATTGCTAAAAATGTGTTAGGTAATTCCAGTAACTGACACATTTATCATTTTCAACCCCCCTCAAATGTGGATTTTTTGAGCGGCACCTTCTCATTTTTTGGCGATCTCAGACTAACACAGACACAGTGTCTAATGTCCATCAAACAGCATGTTTCGATCATACCCTTCGGAGAAGCCACATGATTGTATGTGTACAAACTTTGTCAAATTCTTGCACACCCAAAGGTGATCTACATGAATAACTGTATCAAAAGTAGTGATACTTTTTTATGATACAGAGCCCATGTCACAACTTTGAATCCTAACATGATGAATAACCAATATACTCAATGTACGGTCACATTGAGTTCTCTCTGACTAAGTGCCTGTATCACATATTGCCCTACTTCAATTTTTAAGGTGGTTTTGGCCAAACATTGGATATATACTTTGTTCATCGTGTTCCACAAATCACAAGTTTAAAAATAATTTGAACCTTGAAAACAAGTTGATATTTTATTACATTTTTTTCTAAATTGAACAAGATCGCATTTTTGCATTGTTGTCATATTAAAAAATCACATTCATTTCAAGTCTTTCATACAAGTCATTTGCCAAATCCAAAATGCTTCAAACAATAACAATTGTTCACATAGATTTATTCTTCGATCTAGTGTCATAACAAAAAGTGTCAATGGTTATTTACATGCACTTTACGAAATAACGATTTGCATCGCTTTTGCAAATATGCATATTCCGTTTTAATAGAACAGACTATATATTAGCTGTAGCTTATGACCTTACCCTCTTTGATATGAAAGCCCACATGTTGTTATAATGAGTGCATTGTCAAGTTCCCCACACCCATCTTCAGGAATGCTTGGAATCAAGTAGACACTACCAAGTGTGTCATTCTGGGTGGTGAAATAAATGAAACAGCTTTGTAGTAAGAAACAACAATGAAAAAATCTGACGGTATCATTAATATCTTATTTTAAATTCCCATAATTATATCATGTATGCTTCTGGTGACCAAGAAATCACATCAATAAAAACCCCCCCCAAAAACAGTTTCTTGGATTTGCAGCTGGGTGAAATGGCAGATTTTGTTTATCTCAGCCTTGAGAAAGGGCAGCCAGATTTTTTTCCAAGCTTGCTTTGCCTGCCTTTAGATATTCAAACCATACTATAAGATGTCTAGATAGTATATGGCTATGAAATTTTCAGGAATATTAGCTATAGTCCCTTCTAATTACCTTACAACAAATAACAATTGTCGCAGCACTTAGTTACAAAATTATGGTGCCGGGCAAAGAGTGTTGTGGTTTTTTTGACACACAGTATGTCAACCCTTAGGAGTTATTCTCTAAGAAAACATTTAAAGAGTGGTATTTTTTAATATCAAAAAATCTAGATTGGGGGGGGGGGGGGAATAAAATTGCATTCTGGAAACCAGGGGACTTGATTGGTGGGTCATGTGGGGTGACTTGCAAAGGGTGAACAGATGGGGTCCCCAATCCCCCTGCTCCACCAATTTTCAGACAACATTGCTTAGCTATTATGAGATAAATGAATTATGCAATAATGTTAGATAGTAAGAAGCGATGCACACAACAAAATTGCTACCGATATACTCTGCCACCATACAGTTCTGCATGCTGATGAAAAAAATTCTTGCAGTTTTAAGTTCTTTTCACATATTTCACAAGTCCTTGAACTCCCAAGACATAAATGTGTTCCTCCAAAACATGTGTCATCATTGAAAGGTGTGTGAGCCATCATGGTATCATTTTTTTCAATGAAGTTTAATCCTTCATGTGGAAAGCATATCACCAAAAATGTTTCATTACCAAAATTTTAAGTTCATCAGTTCAGCGCTGCTTGGATTTTAGAAAATTGTGGTCCAAGTGGATTGAATTTAAACCAAACTCATGAATTTCTGCGACACTAAAATCAATTAATGATTAAAAAAAAAAAAAAAAAAAAAAAACAAACACCCCACACACACACACCACAACCCACACACACACCCTCACAAACACACACACCGACACACACCACACCCAAGCACGCACGCATGCACACACAACGTTTGTATATGGACTGACAAACAAGGACTTTAAAATTTAACAAAAAAGTGCTTTAGAAAATTCAGGTCTATATGAATATTTGAGGATTTTATGAAATTAATAAGTTAATTTAATGAATATTCATTATTGAACTATGATTGACCTTTAAAAGTGAAAAAATTGACACTATAGAAGAAATAAAGCAATATATCATTAGTTTCACATTTTCTGTGTTGCTTCACCCAGACTTGACTGATGACTACTTTTACTTGATAAATCACAACTTTTACTCATACTACTTAAATTTCTCGGCCATTATTGTATTTTTAGGGTTATTGTTTGTTGTGAAATTTATCATAGGCTTCTTCTACAGTGTGAACCACTAGATATAAATGCTGCATATAAAATATTATGGCACAACAGGTAATCTAAGGGCCAAAAAAACCAAGTTTGTCTCAGAAGAATGGGGAAAAATCACAACACGAAAAACCGTTGGTTTTTTTTTAGAAAAATGCTATGAGGATTTTTTTCACTGCATTTTTGCACACTTTTTTCATTTTTCGGGCCGCCTTTGCGGCCAAATTTTAATTTTTTTTTTTAATTTAAAAAAAATAAATAAAATGGTGAAAATCTTTAAAAAAAATATGTGGTCAAAAAACCAATTTGGAAACAAAAATCACGCGGGGGTCTTATGAGAGAAAATTGTTTTTTCTTGCTAGTACTTTCTGAATTACAAAGTTATATGTCAAAACAACAGGGAGCCAAATTAAACAGCTATCACAGAGCAACACAATCAAGGCACTACTGACACTGATACACACTGTTGAAATGTTCACAGCTGTTTGAATGTCTGTCTTTATGACAAAACTAGAATACAAAATATATAAAACAAATTACATCAAGAGCACAATAATTTTGACACCTGATTTGGACAGATCTCAATGGTGATTAAAGACCAACTCAGAGATTTTCCGAGGATGGCACCCTCTTTTTTTGTAACAAATCATTTTTTTTGCATGTACATAATGCTTGTCCACATAGTAAACACTGTGTGAAATAGCTAAGCTCAAATCGATGTCCTTCATATAGAAAATAACAACTTTGTAATAAAATTCTGGATCCAATTTTTTATTACACAGTATCCTATGGTATTGTACTTCACATAAGTGTTTACTACATCAAAATGAAAAATCCATTTCATTTCAAATTTTGGAATTGAGCATTTTAGATGACTGTCTTTATTTCTAGTTGACCATTTATAATTAACACAAAAAATATATTTTTAAATCTCTGAGTCAGCCTTTAAGCAATAGAGGGCACTAACAGTAGACAAGTTATACACCAACATTCTTACAATGGGTTTTTTGATATTTGCACAAGTGATATCTCTTGCATACTCCAATTAATACCCACCACTAAATTGCAATAGAAACAAACTTTGTGAAATTGTGCTTAGAAACAGTCATAGGATAACATTAAAAGTCACCATTGGTGGAAATGGTGCAACATGCACAAAAAAGGGGAGGGGTCATTTATACAGGGGGAAAAATTGATCAGATTTAATAGCTGATTTGTGGACCTTTCAAGCGCGAAGCGCAGGAACTAACGGGTGGGGTGCAGGGGCCTGCCTTAGGGCCCTTGCTGGGTTGGTTCCAGGGGCAAAGTCCCTGGTAGGGGTCCAGGGGCAAAGCCCTTGGAAGCTCTGTGATATTTGACAATTTGGACATTAATTTTATGGTATGATAAAGCCATTACTTTTCTGGAAATTTTATCTAAGTTGAACCTTGATTCAAATGTTTCGGGCCGGTGTTGGAGGCAAAAAGCGGCAAACTTCAGCACGATAAAGCAGACCTTTTAGCAGATTGCCATTTTGCCAATTGCCCCCCCCCCCCCCCCCCCCCCCCCCCAAAAAAAAAAAAAAAAAAAAAAGCATTTTAGATGACTGTCTTTATTTCTAGTTGACCATTTATAATTAACACAAAAAATATATTTTTAAATCTCTGAGTCAGCCTTTAAGCAATAGAGGGCACTAACAGTAGACAAGTTATACACCAACATTCTTACAATGGGTTTTTTGATATTTGCACAAGTGATATCTCTTGCATACTCCAATTAATACCCACCACTAAATTGCAATAGAAACAAACTTTGTGAAATTGTGCTTAGAAACAGTCATAGGATAACATTAAAAGTCACCATTGGTGGAAATGGTGCAACATGCACAAAAAAGGGGAGGGGTCATTTATACAGGGGGAAAAATTGATCAGATTTAATAGCTGATTTGTACACCAACATGTTCAGGCCTGTAGCCAGGAATTTATTTGGGGGTGCAGATTTTGCCTAAGTGGACCTTTCAAGCGCGAAGCGCAGGAACTAACGGGTGGGGTGCAGGGGCCTGCCTTAGGGCCCTTGCTGGGTTCCAGGGGCAAAGTCCCTGGTAGGGGTCCAGGGGCAAAGCCCTTGGAAGCTCTGTGATATTTGACAATTTGGACATTAATTTTATGGTATGATATTGATAAAGCCATTACTTTTCTGGAAATTTTATCTAAGTTGAACCTTGATTCAAATGTTTCGGGCCGGTGTTGGAGGCAAAAAGCGGCAAACTTCAGCACGATAAAGCAGACCTTTTAGCAGATTGCCATTTTGCCAATTGCCCCCCCCCCCCCCCCGCACCCCCTGGCTATGGCCCTGAACATGTTTGACAGGTTCCAAAGATTAAAATAATGTATAGTTTGCCTTATCTACGGGCAATTGGTTTGAAAGCTATATCTGCATGCTCAAAGTCATCCGGGGACTGAATGGTAAGAATGAAAGATTCCTGTTAAATTGCTTGTCTTATAGGTATTAAAATTTTATGCAAATTTATGCTTTCCATTGTATATTTCTAGAGCAAAATCTGTTGAAGGTCTAAACAGTCTATGGGGTGGCCAAATTTAGTCTTGAAAAGTACACACTGAAGTGTCACAAATAAATGACAGTTTCCTATTAGTTCAAGATGACCAAACCAAATAATTTGCAACCAAGTTCAACAAAATCGGAGTACTCTAAAGTTTGCCCCATGACGACCTTGAACCATTTTTACTATAGCTATTAAAGGCACTATCAGTGATTTGCTAAATCAGAAAACCAAAAAAATCAAAAATCATACTTTTGCATGTCTGTAACAGGTACAGGCAGAGGGTGTTTTGAATCAATCCCATGATGCATTGCAATGTGCCTATACCATAATGTACTAAACACATGTCAGTACTTAGGGATAAAAAGTGTTTCAAAAGTTTAAGAACCACCAGACATTTCATAATCATGCAAAAAATCCTAAGTACTAACACTTTGTGGGCTAAAATGAGCATTAAAGTCCAGGGTTTTATTGTTAAGAATAGGATTTTTAACATGACCCTGTTCACTGTTGTGAGGTGACATTCCCAAAACGGGGGCATTGTGGGATTGACCGAAAAAAACCCTCTGAGGTACAGGATCCCTAACTACCCCCCCCCTGCCAACTGATAAGACCAGAAGCACCTAATAAGGACAAAATCGGAATTATTTTAGGCGTTACTGTCCGTCGGACACATCTACTTACAAACATATTGAATGGAGATTTTGCTCCTTTTTGCACTATTTAAAATATTTGAACTCTTGCGGATAAATCAACTGATAGGTCTTTAAAAACTATATTTCCACAGATAGGGGCAAACGATCGACATAACCAGATAAATATAATTGGTAAATAAATACACTTGGAACACATCAATTGTTTACCCCTCTGGTCCCCTGACAGAACTTACCCTGTGTTTTGCATGTTCCACACTTTCTTCAGTTGGTGACTTTTATTAATATGTCAACTTTTGACCCTTTTCGAAGATTGGACAACCAAAATTTTAAATTTATTGCAATGAACGAAGGGGGTAATTATAATCAAGTTGCCACCAATTTGCTGCACTCCGCTTAAAAATACCGGGGCTCAAAAATAATAAAAACAGATTAGATTGAGTCAAACAGCTGACATGCTAGCATACCTTACCTCATAATCAATGATTAGATGGAGCGATGCTTGCCCCTTTTGCACTTTACAATAAAATAATTAGAAGTTCCTTATCACCACAGATGGTACATATTAGAGGGAGAATTAGAATATAAGTTAATTGATTGTTATTGGACAAAGCCTGGGTTCATCCCCAAAAAAAAGAAAATTCACTTTCAGATGCATTTTAGATTGTAAAAAATGCATTTTCAAACTGATATTAGAAGTACAGGATGAAAATAAATTTAAAACAGCATTGGGCCAGAGGCCAAGGGGAAAAAACGAGTTTGTATCACAGCTTTCTAAGTGTAGGAGGGGGCTGATATGACATGAGTGATAGTACCCAGCACCCACCCACCCATTGCCACCCACCCATGCACCCCACCCATTGCAACGCACCCATGCATCCATCCAATCCATCATCCATCCATCATCCATCCATCCATCCAAAAACACAAACAAAAAAAAAAAAAAACCAAAACAAACAACAATATTTTTTTCAAACAAACAAAAAAACCACCCAACACACTAATACAATAACAATCCATACAGCAATAATCCAGACATACATCATCCATAAGAATCCATAAGAACCAAGACCAAATACAGCATACAGCATCCATCAATACAATCAATCAATTCCATCATCAATAAAGCCACCATCCAATCTAAAACCAACAAAACACAAACAACACAACAAACCAACCAACACCAACAAACAAAACAACCAAAACAACCAACACCAACCATTCCAACCACCAACCAGCCAACCAGCCAACAAACACCACAACCAAACTTACAACCCAACCAACCCCATTACAGTGTATTGAACGACACGAGCTAACACAAGACCATCAATCAATATTGGAAGGTAGGCTTTCCGCTCAATCAGTCGGAACCCTCTTTGTGTAAAATCAATATACACAGATTCTTGTGTTGATACCACACAGTGACCGTTTGTTTGTAACTCCAAGGGGCAAACTATTGGTTTGAGGTTTTGGTCTTCGGACATTTATCCCAGCATTTTTTGACTGCTTTTTTACAAGGAGATATTTGAATGAAAGAGCAAGACCTAGGCAACAAAATGTATCAGGCTTTGGCACAAGACTGATTGTAAAACATGCCGAAATACTTTTTGTGTTATCTATATATGGGCTCCTTGACCCCATTATGCCACCTTTTATTTGTAGTTTTTTTTAAAATTCTGGAATTCAATGAGGAGCAGTCATTTTGATTCATATCAATACTTACAAACACGCCTCCAAAAGTTTTGCGGTCTTACTTTGTAGGTATAACTAATGTCATCTGGGTACAGTATTTCCATGAACAGTTTTCATCCACTGGGACCTTGAAAAAACAACAACAATATCAGTTGAATTATAAAGCAATTGCATATTTTCCAATTGACTGGGGAGGGGAGAGGGATACAAATGGAATTCAACGTGATGTTCCTCTTCCCTTGTTTTTAAATTTAAATATTATTTAGGCATTTTCCTTGTTTATAAGGTTTCTCCATTTCACAAATTTGGTTCCTTTGTGCTTACAAAATGTTTATGCGTTATTCCTCCTCAAATCCTCATATCACCTAGCCGTAATAATGGCTGTCTGCTAAGAAGCGGGACAAACTTGCTATATTTCACACTGTATTGTATTATTGGCATCATTTATTCCCAATTTATTTTGAACATGTGTTTGCAGGTTTGAAAATCAGTAGTTTTAGCATGGACGGAGGCTACCGTCTAGAAAAAGATTAAATAAATTGGTTAGACTTCCTGCAGGACTGTTGGTATAGTCTGTTGTGCCGCACCACTGGATCAGGAGCCTACAATCGTTATGATAAGAAACCACAAAATACCTGTTGTGGTCAGGTGCAGTGAGTGGTTGTGCTACTCAGGCGACAGCCTTGATTAGATGCTTGGGGTTTAATCTTCTCCTTATAAAATCCTATCAAATTCTTGCAAATCAGAAAAGGCGCTCTGCTTGAGTGATACTTTTGAACTCCTTAGTGGAAGCATGGATAAACATATAGGCCAGATGGCCAGGTGAATGAAATTGGAGACCTCAAATTAGGTGCTGATAAGATGGGATATTAGAATGAATTCTCGCCATGGTTGCTATTTCGTCAGATTTAAGGGGATATGCTCGAATTCCTCGGCATGATTTATGCCATTATTAATGACATATTTCTTGTAACAGACAGTGTATCAATGAAGAAGGTGGTAGGAGCACCTTGAACAGACTATTACCTAGTGTATAATAATGCCCCTCCCGTATCAAATTATCAAAGCTAATTGTAAAATGTAGTAAATGTGGGTCATGTATGAAGTAATTTTATTTATTTATATAACATTCGGCATTCGCCAGGCAGAACCCAATATTGCTATATGCATTAAATTCAAGGGACGCCTCCAGAACAACGGGGAAAGATTTATGGGAAGAAGTCCGATTTTAGATGCAGGAGGAACCGAAGTGCTCGGAGAAAACCTGCGAGGACGAGTATGGATCGGCAACCAAATTCACATACGACACTGGCTTGACCGGGAATCGAACCCGGGCCGCATTGGTGAAAGGTGAGCGACTCGACCGCTACACCAACTCGCCCTCCCAATAGGGAACCACTTTCCGATGTGTGTTGCTCGGTAAGCTGGTGTGGCTTCTGACTTCTCTTAAGCCTAATTTGCTGAACAACACTTAGACTTGGAGGCACTGTGAAAGTAATGCCATGCATGCTGCGCTGTACTGTGTGCTGCTCTGTAAATTACCTTGAATAATTAACTCATGAGGAAGTTGGGATGGACTCCGATGGAGACAATAAGGTGGGTCCTATGGTATCTCAAGAGTGATAAAATATGTCTAAAGATCATATCTTCCAATACTATGTGAATAAAAAAATGTGCAAATGGGTTGCCAGATGAACTTGACCTTGATAAAGTCACTGAAATGCACTAGATTTTTGTGGTTTTTAATAAAGAAATCTAATATAACCTTCAATCAATGTTGAAAAAATGAACGAAAATGATTCAAAAATAAGCCGATATGACCCACTTCATGTGAGGGTTCAAGTTGTAAGATAAGCGGAAAATGTAATTGATCTTTTTGAAGTTGGTTGGTAACCAAGTAGGGAACTTAAAGTCACTACTTAATATTAGACCTCCTCAATATGTGGGGATATTTGAGAAATATCCTTTTACCACACTGAAATAAATTCCCAGTCTCTATGCTACTAGATTAAGGTTAAAGGTTTAGCCTCTTGAATATTTAATGATTTTTTAAAAAATTTGTATGGCGTCATGGTACTTAGAAAAACTCTGCCTGGTTAACAATTAATGATTGCTGGTTTGGGGGATATGGGATCCATTATCCCAATTTTAATCTTTACAAGTATACATGTCTTGTAATATCAAACTGTTCCTTGTCACTGTTGGACCATCCTCTTATATATTTGTATGCAACAATTAGGTAAATGTTATCATGTTCACTATGATATCATATGACAAAAATGCACATGCACTGTGATGTGCGCTGTGAAAAGAAAAAAAAAGATATACCAATTTTGTAAGCACACCCCCTTTTTCCTCCATTCCAATTGTATTACCCGTTAAGCAAGATACGTCAATGTATGATATACGGGACTCAATCAATCACTCAATCAATCAATCAATAATCAATCATTACTTTTCCATATACATATCATCATACATCAATAACATTAAAAGCAATTTATATACATACATCACATAAACAAATGTAGGAAAAGTTCCATAATGCCATAAGGCACGAAAAATAACTCCCTGAACAAATACTAAAGAAAATGTTTCAATATATAAAATACTAAAGAAAATGTGTCAAATATATATAAATACATTTTGAAGAAAAAAAAAGTCATACACAACTAACAACAAGGCAAAGGACGGTGCTCGGGCCACAAAAAAAAACATTCAATTATATTTAGTCATAATTTGAAAAAAGAATTTTTGCTTCAGACTGTAAACGGAAGTGTTTTAAACTGACTTGGGATTTTTTTATATATTTTCTAATAATTCCAAAGAATGGGAGCCGGTTGTCCCAAAAAAAAAAAAAAAAAAAAAAAAAAAATGACATTGGTCAAGAAAAAGTTCTTTTGTTCTTGGTTAAATTTAATCATTTGCCATATCTTTTCTGGATAGTCATTGGATTCAAGCGTTTAAATCAAAGTTTTAAATGTATTAGGCCCACTTCCTTCTTGAATATTATACATGACCACACCTATTTCGAGAGAGTACCGGTCTTCAAACGTAAGTATTTTGTATTTTTGCGAATAAAGGTTGGGAATTACTTCTGTAATGGCTAATTAAAAATGTCCTTATTGCCCATTTTTGATGCTTGCAAGTTTATTTAAGAAACACCATAGTATTCCCACATATGAGTATTCCACTAATTGAGATAAAGACAAAAAAAAGAACAATAGAGAGTATGTAATACAGCTCCGGGATAACATGTTTTAGTTTGTTCGTGATTCAAATATTTCTCAGCACGTTTTATAAACGCCATCGATATGATGTTTTCCAGGTAAGGTTTTCATCTATTCAGACACCTAAACATTTGGTATAAATTTCCACTCTTCCAATAGTGTATTATCTAGTTTTTGACATTCAAATCATGGTTTTAACTTTAACTGATGTCATGTGAGGCGTACCCAATATCATGTAATTTGGTTTGCTAGCGTTAACTGATAATTTTTTTTTTAAAATTTTTAAAATCCTTCATTTCAATTCAGCAGTAGACGTTTATTTCTTTTGCTATCATATTTTCGTGCGATAAGCATAGTGGTATCATCACAAATATCCAAATCAAACACTTGAGAAGTATTGGTTATATACATTAACATATAGTATCAAATGAGTTGACCCATTCGACCCTTGCGGAACACCACAGACAATATCCTTAAGTTCCTGATTCCATACTATTATTAAACGTTTGTTTTCTATTACTTAATAATTTCGAAACCACTCTAAACAATACCCCACAACGAAATCCCTAATGTTCTAATTTATGAAGAAGTATATTGTGATCGCTGGTATCGAATGCTTTTTATAAATCTAAGAATATACCAATGGTTGTTTCATTCTTTTCAACTGCAGTATTAATTGTATCTCACCATTCAATCAATAGCCAGTAGTAGAATGATTTGACCGAAAACCAAATTGCCTGTCATTAAAGGCACTATCAGTGGATTTTGCTAAATCAAAATCGAAAAAAATCATCAAAATCAGATTTTTTGCCTTGTAATGTACAATATAAATGTCCTAGACAGACCCTCAAATGATAGGACACGAAGCACCCTAAAGGACAAAATCGACATTTTTGTCATTAGTGTCCCGTCTCGGACACTTACACAACACTAAAGGAATGGAGATTTTGGCATCTTTGAAACACTGTGACACTGCGTTTTCTTCTCCTTTTCTGTCAATCGTTCAGTTGAAATAATAACTTAACGAGATTTCTACAGACTTACCCTTTACTTTTAATATATTCCTCCTGCTAATTTCAGGTATTTTTTACTCATTCAGAAAAAATCACTGACAGTGGTTTAAAGGATTTCAATGAGTGTTATATAGTCAATAAACATCTAGTAAACTATATACCTTTTAGTATTTTAGACAGCATGGTAAAGAGACCTGGGCGATATTTGAGAACATTTCAGTAGTCTTGTTTTTAAAATTGGGATAACCTTAGCTATTGAAGCTTTTCATGAACATTTCCAGTCTATCTAGTAAATAAATATGCTTGTGAGTGGTTGAACAATTTCTTTAGCAACTTTTTATTATAAGATTACCATGTTGTCCATTACCTGCACTCCTCTGGTTTTGATTGAAATTTTCTCATTATCTTAGTAATATCCATTTCAACAAAATGGTTTTCATGTACTACTACAAATTTTGGAATCTTTAAGGTTATCGAAATAGTGTTTGCCGGTATTTTTTATATTGGTGCAAGCCTCGGACCAAATATTTAGCACTAAGATTATTTAAGTGATTTGAGATATCTACAGAGTTAGTGAAAGGTTTGCCTTGTCATCCTGAAATTGCTCTGTATAAGTGTTTTTTTTTTTTTTTTTTCCCCGACAAGAATCGCATTTATAGTTTTACCACGTTTTGTTCATATATTATTTTTGCTATGTCAATTTTAAGAAAAAGTGTTTTTTTTTTTTTTTTTTTTTAAAAGTTGCAGTTTTTTACTTTTTTCATTTTTCTGATAGTGTCTTAAATTTTGAAGTCTCTCCTTGCTTGGAGATGATAGATATTGTTTATACAACTAACTGTTTTTCTTATTGATGCTTTCTAATAAACCTCTCATAATCCGGGTGATATCGGTTCTTTCTTCTTGTTACTAGTACCTTTCCTTTAGCGGTACACATTTCATTGTACAGTACATAGGGTTGCAAAAGTCCGGGGATTTCAGAGCGGAATTTTCCCATGGAAATTTGGGAATTAACGGGAATTTTATGGGAAGTTTAGGAAATTTTCGAATTTTCAAAACCTGGCTTTTCAAATTGATCGAACTATAAGGGCCTTTTGTTCAGATTAGGATTCTCACTCTGTTCAACTGAATGCACAGATGACATACATAGCAACAAGCATTTTTAAACAACTGCAACATGAATGCCACAAACTCACTTTACAAAAACAATACTGTTTTATCAGTTTATTTTCTATTCATCCTCACTGGTCGTGGGACTGTAGTTTGTATTCACCTTGAGTTTACCTTAAGATTCAATGAGAACTTATTTCACAATCAACTGCAACTTTTCAGTAGAAATTCAGCCAATCAATGATTTCAATTCAGATTTTATATGGAATCCCCAATATTCCACAATTGTTTTTTTTTTTTTTTTTGTAGGCTTTTGGGTAGATTTTACACGCATCAACCCAAAATGCTCTAAGAACACAGGCTACAAATATAAAATGCAATTTGGATTTTCCCAAACCTCTGAAATAGCCATTGGCTGAAAACTTCTCATGCATGTTGTAACCTTTTGTGTACTAATTCTAAACTTGAATACCTGTTCATTTGCAAATGGTTTATAAACCATGACGATCATGTCCAAGTTAGTCTGCTTTGCACATTTTTAGATATGTAATGAGTAAGGTATCCAAAACAATTAAAGGGCCTGTGTCAGATTCAATGACAAAAAGTGGCTTGATATATTTTACAAAGCATACTAATTAGAATGTTTTCACTTCTTATTTTTTAATATTCTTCCTGTATTTTAGAATGTAATCTCTTTGTGATATATACAGTGTCTTAGTTAAATTAAATATACTGAACAAATTGGCAATTAATATCAATTGCCTTGCAGTTTAGAACCCCGACTTTCCAATGAGTTTAGCTTATAGTTACGGCTTACCAAAGGATGTGCTTTGAAAAAATGACTAGATATCTTGTCCGGGGGGATGAGGGGGGGGGGGGGGTGCTTATAGAAAACTATTCACAAAATTGCCAGTTCAAATGCAAATTAAAAGATCCCTTCACACCCAAATGTCTTTAAAATATGTTATTAAAGTCCAAAGACACAAACCCTTCCAAATAATTTTGTGGTTGTGAACCCAGGAATGCGCATTTGATCTTCGGCGATTTTGGCTAGATTTTCTATCGAGTGCCCCTTGGATTAATACCTTTGTTACTTTGACAAACACTGAATGTTGAAAACTCAACACCTTAATTATTTGCTGTACTATCATAGTCTTAACTACACAAAACATACCTAATTGAAGAAGGCCCTACAATTTCACTTGGTTTAATGTAATTTTTTTTTTTTTAAGTTTTTTAAAAGTTTAAAACTTTAATAATTGCCAAATTGATTCGCGAAATTCCCAATATTCCCGGGCCCCTCAAAATTCCCGGAATTCCGGGAAAGTTTTTCCAAAATTCCCCCGAAACTTTCCACCCCCCTTGCAACCCTAAAGTACAAACTCAAAGTTCAATGAATTTTTATTTATAATCCCATCCTGCACTCTTGTTCCGAGGATTTCCGGCCCATTCCATCTGCTAACCTCTGTTTACATTTCGAATATTACTAATCATTTGGATTTCTTTTACATGATACCCCTATTGGTCTTAGGAGTTAAATTATTGCGAGTGGTTAAGATTGTTGGCAAATGATCATTCATATCCGTAACCAATATTGTTGATTTACTGATATTTTTCATCATTTGTTCAAATATTATCAATATTGTCGCATATTTCAGTATTCTTGTTGGTTTTGGTATATTGTAGTATTAATGAATAAGATCCATAGTTCAGATATCGTGGGTAAGTTTGTGGCTATCGACTTTTAAAGTCTATGTTTGAAATCCCCCCTAATATCTTGTTTTTTTCTCATTATTTAGTTTATTGAAGAACTGGATCGATATCGGTTATGAATTTTCGATATTGGTATGAGCTTATATACAATTCCGACTAAACGTTCTTGTTTTATTACCATTCGATTCAAAATAGGATTCATAATTTGAGTTAGCGTGGCAAAGGTTTTTTTAGTTGTAATTTATTGTTGTCCGAAACTACTGTATAACCGAACGCCACCTTTCTCCTCGGCCAAATCCTATAGCATTATGAAGTAATGATGACCCATCTATTGATCTTGAATACCGTATTGTTCCTAATAAACGCCCTGGGGGCGGTGCATTTTCAAAAGGAGGGCGTTTATTACAGTCAAAATGGAAAGTCAAAATCCGCAAAAATCACCTTACATACGCCTTATTTCGCTGATACAATAGACAAACGCATGAGGCGGGGGTGGACGCTGTTTTTCGCACCTCCCGAGGTCAAACGTTCCATACAAAAGAATTAAACTAATACACCGTGCACAACAGCGTTACTTGATGGCGGTTACGACATCCACCATTACAAATCATGTGATTTTAGGTAAGCTTAACTCGTTTTCATTGGTTTTATACCAAAAAATCGTAGGGGGCATTTATTAGAGCAGGGGCGTTTATAGAACAACACGGTCGACATATTTTCCTTCATGGATCTTCAAAAAGAAAATCTCACCCCATTAATCCTGTGTGTAAATGAAATGGTGTTCAAACTCACCTACTGTAATCCAGGTACCGGTATAGTAAAGTTATGCCATTTAAGGACTAAACTCTTTGCAATATCCTAAACAATGGGAAGATCTTGTTTTCTTGCTCTGCAACAGGTGAATTGGTGTTTGGATTCGTCATATCAGTTGGCACATTGGTATAAATAAATTCATTGATTCATCCGTAGTTGAAATAATCAAGAAAATGTAGCATTAAGTTGACAAAGGCATCATGGTATTGATAGATGTACATTCTCACAAACACACAAGTTTTAATGTGTGTAAATCCCATAGGAATGGCGAAAAAATGGGTGTGCTTACAAATTTGATCATATCTGGCTTATTATTTAATCGATTTCTTTCATTTGGAAGTATATTAGACGTGTTTGATAAAAACAACAACAAATCTATGATATAGTGATTGCATTAAGGTCAAGATCATCTTTAATCCTTGCACAATTCTTTTTGATTCACATAGTATGTGGTCATATCAAAACAATTTCAAACTAAATTCAGGTGTTTTAGTTTTCAGCTCTCAAAAATAATTTTAAAAAATACAGGGTTTTTGATATTTAAAAATTGTATTTATTTCTGGCAAACCAAACCTGATATTTTATTTTCATTTTTTCTTCAGATTATGAAAGCTGATGGATATAATTATAAGAAAGGTTCTTAAGCTCAAATCCAATGGTAAACAAACCTAAGCGACAGTTTGACTGACTGACGTACACATAACTATACAAAATATCCACCTAATGGGCAAGTGAGTGGGACTTAAGTGGCAAAAAAGCAACAAAACCCATCTTTTCATTATTTACAAAACTACAAAAGTCGCATCTACCTGTGAAATTTTAAGCGAAATCTTGACGAAAAATTCTGAATTTTGTATGATTTCAAAGAATATTTTCTTTAATTTAATATTCCAAAACTGTTGAGAGCTGAAGAATCAACTCCACTGCAAGGGTTATTTCTTATTTTTTTTGTATTTAATGGACAAGGATAAGTTCATATGTGGGTCATATGGGATCACCCATGGCCGTCCCACATCAAATGGGGACACCCACGAACGACCCATATCAAAGCGCGCCTATTCGGTTTGTGGTGGTGTGTCTTGTAATGCTCATTTGCTGTAATCTATTTTGATTGGTTTTGGTGTGTTGCTAAATTGAAAGAGGCTTGACTGCCACCGTCTGGTAAATCCTTAAATGTTAACTGCATGATAACAAAAAATCCGATTCATCTCTAACTTTGGAATTAAGCATTTTAGGCGACTATCTTTTTTAACTATTTTTAATAACACAAAAAAATTA
This sequence comes from Ophioderma brevispina, assembly GCA_023653785.1. NCBI lineage: Eukaryota > Metazoa > Echinodermata > Ophiuroidea > Amphilepidida > Ophiodermatidae > Ophioderma > Ophioderma brevispina. Next base: position 223 of record JAMKCH010032207.1, on the reverse strand, counting down.
TAATTTCAAAAATCTCTGAGTTAGCCTTTAAAGGATGTTTGGTTTGGATGTTATGAGCATAAAGATTCGCCGGGTTATGGCTAGGGTTATTCAAGTTAGGGCATGAGGGTTAAATAATAAAACCCCCTAAATTCATTGTTGAATTGTTGATCTTATAAGTTATGGACCCGGCTACTGCCATGCGGGTGTCCCGGGGCGGGCGTATATGTCACTTTAAATATCG
>JAMKCH010032206.1:0-16641 GCA_023653785.1 Ophioderma brevispina | reverse complement strand
TAACAGTCCCCTTTTGCAAAACTTTATTAGTTTTTTTTAACAGATCTGTACACATTAGGGCGATTAAGCTGAAGAAAAAAAAAAACAAAGATAAAAAATCAAAGCTGTCATCTTTAGGGTTAAATTTCCCAATGATAACCGCTGTGGACGTACGTTGCAGAAATGTTTCAATTTGTACATCCTCAACGACGAAATGTCATCATTTCTTAATAATGAACACAGATTCTTAAAAAGACAAAATCAAAGAAGTTATTACCAACTTTCAAATTTGCAATCTCTGTTTTAAATAACATAAAAAAAGTAGTACAAGGTGCTTGATAATGCCATTTTGGGAATGTACGGCAACAGCATGTCACTTTTTGTAATATCCAACAAAATCTAATTTGTGAAATTGAATATGCCTGTTTGTTCATGAAACTACATAGTATTTACATTTGATATGAAACAAAAATAAAGTTATTTGGATGATTTTTATTTTTTACAATGTCAAAATTTGTTTGACATAATTACGGAACTGCCCTTTATTGTATGCACGCCATGTGGTGAAATTTGATACCAAATTTGGTAAAATTTAATATAAAATGACCTCCAATGACCTTTAATGACCTATAATGACCCTAAATGCTAAGATACCCTACTAAAAGTATCTTTAAGACAATATTTATGTTCCAGGCTTTAATTTGATACCACACATGATAGGTTTCTGAGGAATTTCCATTTTGACATAATTAAGCAATATGCAAAAAGGGGGCGGGGCATATGACGTCATTAATGAGGTCCGATTTTTGGGCACCCCTTCTAAGTTTGCTTTGTGCACCCCAAGGAATGTCTGTGCCAAGTTTCATGCTTTTGTCCAGAAGTGCACGATGCTTACGGTTATCTACTACACTAGAAGGCCTATACAGGCTGTCCCAAAAAAATGTTCACACTCATGACACAGGTATTTTGTATACAACTAAAGTGCACACGGGTCTTTGTTTGGTATGCTCTTAAAGCCAAATAAATAAACTTTTATTTGCCGTTTATTTCATTTCAATGCGATGTGTAGAACAAAAGATATGTTTCGTCAAAAAGGAGAGTGCAAATTCAGATTGGTCCGATTTGCAGGGTTACATTTTTAAGGTTGTGTGAAACATTATTTTCTAACATACTCATAATTGGGTTTTTGATTGAGTTATTGATTGGCTAATGAATATACTGAAGATATTGACAATCCCTTTTGAACATAATTAGTGGCAATAAAGTGTGAACATTGTCTTTATGATCGGCAATAATTTGTATTTTCAAAAAAATTAGTCAGTTCACTTTCATCTGCAGACTTGGCCCTATCAAATCGCTCAAAATTACACAGAATGCTAAACCAAACCAAATTAAAACCAAACAATCGGACACTTCCTTATTGAATTCCCAGGAAAATCTATGATTCTGTAGAGTATGAGAGTTTATGAGAGTAAACAACAAAACAAAGTTTCATTTCATTTCATTTCATTTTTATTAGAAAATCAACTGGCAGCCACAAAAGCTGAATTGCATGATTAAAATACAATAAGATACATCGAGATTAGACAAAAACAAGCAAGTAAAAATACACAATAAAAACTATTAATTTCACATATATCACACACCAATAATTATTCATACTTGATCTGTCGCTCACTTGCTCACTCACTCACTCACACTCACTCACTCACTCACTCACACTCACTCACTCATTCACTCACCCTCACTCACTCACTCACTCACTCACTCACTCACTCACTCACTCACTCACTCACACTCACTCACTCACACTCACTCACTCACTCACTCACTCACTCACTCACTCACTCACACTCACTCACTCACTCACTCACTCACTCACTCACTCACTCACACTCACTCACTCACTCACTCACTCACTCACTCACTCACTCACTCACTCACTAATAAAGTAACTACTTACACCACAAACTTACACCCCGTGTACATTGTCGTGACGACTTCTCCAAGTTTTTGATTGCATCGACCATTACTATACGCATACAAAGCTACTTCGTCTTGGTGTTCGCCATGAAATAGTACCTTGGATAGTTGATTTCCGTAGTTGTTGTCGCCAAAGAGTTCATTACCAGTCTGCTTTATCAGAGTGGAAAACTCGTCTGTGGTGTACCCCGGGCACCCAGTTGGTTTCCCATCACCTTTTTAGGTGTCATTGAGACAGTGCCTCTGATAATTATCTCACTAGGAGCTTTAATATGTTCGATGACTTAAGCCTTGCAGAAGTCTGCCAAACCACTAAAGAGAGTCTCATTCAGAAAGATGTGCAAGACCTAGATGCTTGGTCCAAGAAAAATCATCTCAAGTTGAACCCCTCCAGTTGCAAAACTATGCAAATATGATTGAAAAGCGGATACACCACCTACCAATAATCTTATGATTGAGATCAGTACTTGAAGTGGTTACTGAGACCCAGATTGCGTGGACTGTAGTTCAATTATGATCGTTCTTGGCAATCTCAGGTTAATAAGATGGTTAGTAAGGGTAGTATTAGAACTTTACGTTTGATGCATATTAAAACGTTTTGGTTCGCCAACCTCAGAACTTGGTTGCAGATCAAGTACTTGAAGGTTACTGAGACCAAGCTTCTTGGACTAGCTTAGTCCAATCTTTATTTATAAACAATTTGCTAATATAGCCAGGACAAGGCCCAATAGTGACATATCACTAAATTTAAAGGGATGCCCATAAAAAACACACAAAAATAAGAAGGGGCAGCCCTAAACCAAAAGTGAAAAGGAATGTTGGCGGATGGAAAGCCAAAAATAAAGGGAAAACAACCAGACTAATGGAGAAAATAAAAACAATAAACGCTATAGCTTTACAAGATATGGAGGCTAACAGCGGCTTTAAAGGGCTTTTAGGAGGTGCACTTTACAACATCCTCGTGCAGGTGTTTTCCCATAATGTTGGAGCAAATGCATAAAAAGTACCTTTTGGAAAGCGAGGCCTGCGGAAGGGTGGATCAAGAGAGGCTATTGAGATTAGCGAAGGTCGGGGTCTATGGTGCTACTTGAAGGGATTAGGAGAAGAGCAGAAGTGGTTAAGAATCTTGAAGAGTTGTCACAGGACAGCAACGTCACGGCGCTAATAAGGGAGAAATTGGAAAAAGTCCCCCCCAAGGAAGGAGATCTTCTTGAGAGATCCAAGACTGGAGAGCATGACTCTGCAGGCAAATCGCTGAGTTAGATTCCCAACCGTTGGTTAGCGTGATGTTTTAAAGGATGGCCAATTGATACTGCCTTCACTCAAGGATGGGGGTTTGAAACCAAACGCAAGGCAGAAACGGCGTGTGGTCGGGGGGCGTTGTTAAAAGCCCTGTTGATATAGCCTATGGTTCTTCTGGGCGTTCTTTCTTGCAGATATAGTCTACGTGCACATTCCAGGATAAATTTTCATAGATGTGAATACCCAGAATTTGACCAAGAGGAAAGTCCCTTTCAATGACGTTGGTTCATTCATGCTGAGAACAGCCGTTGGGAAGAGGGTTTTTTCTTGGTGGAAATGACCATGAGTTTATTCTTGGCTGGCATTGGGGGGGGAGCAGTGAGATGTGTGTTGGTAAACAGTTATGAAATAGTATCAAGTCCTGCTGGAACGCTGGTGATACACTGTCATGCGTTGATGGGTGTTTGTATAGGGTGGTGGTCATCAGCATAAATAACCAAGGAACTGTTGATAGAAAATGAAGATTAGAAAATCATTGATAAGAGTAAGAAAATTATTGGCCCCAAGACAGAGCCCGCCCTGGGGAACACCAGACATAACAGGGACAGGATCAGAAGAAATGCCACTGAACTAAACAGACTGTGTATGGCCCGGAAAGGTAGGACCTTAACCAGCAAAGAAGGGGACCAGTGATCCCAGCAGAATGGAGTTTACGCAAAAGAGTGCCATGGGGGAATTTGTCAAAGCCTGACGTAGGGTCGAATAAGGCTACATCCACTTTCCGGACTTTCCAGATGCTCATACATAAGCCAATCATTAAGGCCGTGAGGATGGCCATCGGCAGTGGACGACTTCTGTAAAAGCCAAATTGGTCTCTATGTTTGGTTAGAACTTTTGTTGCGTTAAGATGAGAAAGGATGTGCTGGGTGATAACCCTTTCCAAAATCTTGCAGACAATTGGTTATAATGATATGGGACGTATAGTTGGAAACCGATTGACAATCACCAGAAAAAAAGTAACTTGAAGAATCGGAATGAACCCTATAAAGCCCTTCCATGCACTGGGTGTAACACCATTGGAGATGGCAGATTAAAATCTTACTACAGAATTGATGAAACATGTAACAGCACAATTCTTAAGCATCGTAACTGTTATGCCATCCACACCTGCAGCCGAGTTGTTATTTAGCTTGCGAATAAGCTTCACGATCTCTCCACCGGAACTACATCTGAAATGAGAAAGAGTAATAGGTATTTATCACGTGGTGGGAGCAGAAAGTTTGTGGCAGCAGCCACTGTTGAAACACTCGAGAAAACCTGCTGAAGGATGGCGATCTCGAGAGGTGAAGAGGCCAACATTTTCCCTGTCTTTATGGTATCCTGAATGGAGGATTGGGCCGGACCGCGACTGCCATACCCCAGAAGATTGTGGGAGAATCATATTTCAAGAGCTGGCAAAAAAGGTTTGGCTTGGCAATTTCAAATGGTTGAGAGAGCATTCCTGGCAGCTTTATATTTGAGATAATATCAGTTTTCAGAGTTTTTTTTCATTGGTGGAACAGTGCCATTTTTTTTCTTAATTTCATACCTGAGCTCAGAGTTGAGCCTTGGTGGGTTCTTTTGTCTTGCAACGGACAGACTTTTGGGGAATAACATCAGACATGGTTTCCATGAAAAAACTGTAGAAGTTATCCCACAAGCATATCGACATTAACACTGTCATCAAAACTATCAAAACTAACCTAGAACAACCTGTTGTTGGCCGCATCCTCCCAGTCAAGCTTTGTTGTATAACCAAATGGGTCTTACTACCAACATCCGGTTGAGGATCAGGTAGGGTGAGGTTGATATTACATTGAATGACACATCGTTGACTGGTACCAAGGGGGGAAAGGTGTTGACAGCGAATCGCTAATTCAATCTTGAGTAATGTTTATCATAAGAGAATGACCGTATTGGTAAAGAATGTGGGCTGAGAAATGTGCTGAGACAACCCCTGCCTGCAATTTAATATCCAGTAATCGATTGAACAGGTAAATGGGATTGGTCTAACAAATTGACATCGAAGTCGCCCATGACAATTATCTTGGTATTGAGGGTGACATGCAGCTGTGACTTGGGCAATACTGGAACTCATATGAGGGAGACTGTTAGTGAAGCGTTTGAAGGAGGGCGTAGTAAAAAGGGCATAATCTCAAGATCACATTTTTCACTTGCATTCACCCATAAGATTTTCACATGTGTGCAATTGTTTATGTTAGGACAAAACGGGGTTTCACAGAGTGATTGAATTAGTAAACATACACCCCACCACCAGCGTGATGGCCCACTCGTTTGTCTAAACACCAGGTAATATCGTTATTGAAGGAAAGTTCACCATCTGATATGTTTAGAGTGTAGCCACACTCTGTCATGGCAATTATTACAGGTTTACTGTCAAGAGAATTAATCAACAAACACGTTCATCAATTGTTTGTTAGAAATGCTTCCTTCATTTTAGAAGGAGCATAGATTGATCACTCTGAAGATTTGCTGACATGAACTTTACGAGCATTAACTTAGATGACCTAACAGTCAGGTCCAACTTAAATGATGTAGTAAGGCCTGAGAGGAATGAAGCATCAATGAAGGGTAACTCCTGAGGCAGCACAACTTGGACACAAGGACACTGGAACAGGTAGGTCACGACGCCGCGATACTGGCTGGAATAGTGGCACACTTCATATGAAGGTTTTTTCTGGCAAGAGGAGCAGATTCCTGCGATGGTGGTCACGTTCAAGGCAACGTTCCACCACGTACACATGCATCTTTAGATGACTTCCAGGATTTAACCCAATGTTCCCCATCGAGAATAAGCTGGAAAGTTGAGGAGCATTTATCATAATACCGGATACGAGTTTTTCCAAAGTGATGAGATTTAGCAGTACTGAAGTTCTTTCATGACATGCATAAAATTGATCACCGTTTGATAACAATGCAACTTGAAACATAATTCAGCTAGTTTCATCAGTTGGAGATGTAATCAGACGAGCTGTGAACAGTTAAGTTACTGATGCTGTACGCTGTCGAGGGGAGTTGAAAAGTAACAATGTTTATTTGTGGTAGTACTTGATGTGGGGAGACACAATCACAAACCAAGCCAGAGGTGATGTAAACATCAACTTGAATAGGGAAATCCCAGTTGCCTTACTTATCATGGTGATGGCTCATTGATTCACATTCAGGACAGTCCAATGAGGCACTACACAAATAATGGAGGTGTATAGCCCAGTAGTGTTGCAATGATCAGGGTGGAGAATTCTGCAGAGTGCTACCAAGCACTATGAAGGTTTAACAGAGTTAGAGAAATATGCAAACTATCACATTTCAGCAAAGCTACAACACTCGTGGAGTCAGCACATTAAGTGAGACCAAATGATATCCCGATAAAAATCAGGTTGGAGGAATGTGAAGTGGTAGAGCATATTAAGTGAGTTTTCTGAGAGCTGATGTGGAGCTGATCCACACACATCTAGTAGCTTTCACCACCTTTTCACCATCTTTCTTGGCAATCTCAGGTTAATAACCACATGGTTAGTAAGGGTAGTATTAGATCTCACTGATGACAAGACCATGTGTCAAATTGAAAGATTTCAAAAGCGTGCCCTCCGTATTATCCTTGGCACTCACTACTCAACCTATTGTGAAGCTCGGCTCTAAATAGGTTTAAAGATCATTATGGATTAGAAGATCCAACCAGTGTAAACAGTTTGCCATGAAATGTGTCAATCAAGATAGATGCCAATCCTGGTTCCTCACAGTGATAGTAATCATGCCTGGAACCTTAGGTGTACTAGAACGGACCAAGAGTACAGGTATAGAACAACATTGGAAAAATAGTGCAATTCCAGCCCTTACAAGAATGTTAAATGGTTATGTGTGCAATGTGTTGTGCAATGTTTCAGGGGATCTCACCCCATAGCATTGCTGGTCAAACATCAATATGAGTAAACAAAAAGGAAAGAGAAACCTCGTAAGCCTACATGGACTAATGAAGCAGGCAGAATTGGAAATAAAGACACCAGTGGCAGGCCCAAACAGACCCATTACGAACCACAATGGCAAGAACTCAAGCCAACATTTCCCTTGTTAGAGAAGCAGGTTGTGGTAGATCCAACGATGAGCGTTTGGTAAAAACACGGTGACAGGAATCTCGATGCCTTTCTTTAACAGAAAACACAGAAAGTTCTAGTTGTTTTCCTTTTAAGATGGAAAGAAGATGTGCTTTGAAGCCGAGTGTATTCATGTTGCATCACGCATTCCAAGTGTTTTAAGGCAGAATTCGGACCAAGTTGATTTTGCCCTCTCATAATTAATGAAGCATATCTTTTGTTTTACATATCGGATTGTAATGAAATAAATGGTAAATTAAAGCTTGTTTTATTGGCTTCAAAGGGATACCAAACAAAGACCCATGTGTACTTTTCTTTTTATTAAAATGCCGTTGTCCCGAGTGTTAACATTTTTTTGGGACAGCCTGTAGCTTAGAGTTGCCAAATTCAAATTAGCTCTAAGTTTTTTCCTTCCAGACAAGGGAATTGTATGCCTAACAATGTTTTTTTTTTGTTTTTCAGGGTGTTTAAAGAGTGGAAATCCTACAACTCTAGAAGGTGACATATTCTTCAAGTTTGTGTGTGGGGAGGGGCCAGGCGGGTGAGGCCCAGGTGGGGGTGGTACCATCAAACAGTAGAGAGAATGAAATTAACATGGTAAGCTAAGTCACATTGATCAGAGCCACCAGTAGTTAGTGAAAGAACTTCCTCTTCAGCTCCATAAGTGCCATCTAAAGGTGCGATGTGTAAAAGTGCGTGTTTATAGTTAGATGACCTTTCAAAACATGCAATTTCATGCTCAAACCGGCCGGCATTATGACAGTGGTACAGCTTCCGAATTCCGCTCATCGGAAGACATTAACATCACAAATAGAACTTAGTAAGTTGGTCTTCAAATCAACAGTTAATAGTAGGTAATAAAATTTTTGTTAGAGGTAAAACCAGAATGTTAGTGGAATTGTAACTGTTTGATAAGATAATTTTCCAAGGGTGGAGAAGGGATGGGGTAAAATACAACATGACTGGATGTTAGTTTTGATAGATGTACCTGGTCCGAGTCTCGGGAACAAGCTTCCTGTTAACCCCGGAGGTCTACCACCTTTCTTATAGTACCTCTGATTGGTTTATTACATGATATAGCATGATATAACTGCTGAGTAACCACTCAGAAAGGGCCTTCTATATACCTGTACACACCTTCAAGTTTTTCTTAACATGTCTCTGATTGGCTAAATACATCAAATAAACCAGAGTTTAACCAATAAATTTGGCCAGTAGACCTCAGGGGGTTAAATTGGTCAAATTCATTAACTGTTCACTGTTGAGATGTGGATCTGACCTACACTAACTAGGTTAAAATGTTAAGTTCTTCTTAACATACACACTCTTAAATTTAGTTTGGGAATTCCAATGAATTTAGCATACTTACCACAGAGACCAAACAAAAAGCAGTTCTGGTCAAGTAATTCCGGGGCGTAATCAGGTCTGGAGGACTTCAGGTGCAGTCGGGGTTAGGGTGCATCAGATGCCCCTCATGTCAATCAATTTTCTTGAACCTAATCTTAAATGTGCCACTTGTCAAAATAATAACCTCCACCAAATTAAAATTCATTCGGATGTCGGCAAGTGGGGCCACCATGAGCTTAAAGTTTTGTACACAAAGTCAATAGGATGTTTTGTTGTTTTTGACAAAACACCAACAAGCTGTGATCGTCATGTGTGATTTGGTCATAATTCTCCACGTGTACTTTATAAGTTTAGGCAAACAGTTTTCCAAGAATACCAATCAAACTCCTCCTCATTGGCAGAAAATATATTTTTTAATAAATTTATTTCAGTGGAGTCAAGGCAATACCCAATAGCCAAACACGACCCATATACAGCGCGTTGTACGTTTAGTGTGAAGGACCGTGTATTTGTGTGTATTCTAGGCCTATATACCATTTAACAGTTACATAATATACAATGTTGTAAAATGGTACTGGGGCAATAAGCAGGCAACCTATTGTCCTCTGTCAATTTTATGTCAACATGGGAAAGCCAGTGGCATTTTCTTTTCAATAGTAGATAACTCTTTGTAAGTAGAGTATTGATTATGTAACTAGCTATGAAGGCTTGACTTACAACAACACGTCCTAAAGAACCTCATATACATAGCTATACAATCTTATCTGGGTCATGTTGTGGTTATTCTGTTATTGTGCCTTGCCTCAGCTGAATTAATTTAATAAAATGTATTTTTTCTGGCATTGAGGATGACCTTTTTTGTCTTTGGTTTTGGAAAATTGGTTTACCTGCCTCATAATAAACTTCTTGGAGGCTTTCTGGCCAAATCACCGATATCTCGGTCCATCATGTTTTTTGTGTTTTGTCAAAAACATCAAAACATCCTATTGACTTTGTGTACAAAACTTTAAGCTCATGGTGGCCCCACTTGCCGACATCCCCCGAATGACATTTTTAATTTTGGTGCGAGCCCGTTATTATTTTGACAAGTGGCGCACATTTTTAAGACTAGGTCAAGGAAAATTGATATTGACATGAGGGGCATATGATGCACCCTAGTCGGGGTGCAGGGGATCTCTAATTTTGAATGATTTTTTGCAAACCCCCGGGGTGCGTGCGCTTGACCTCTGCACCCAGGCCTGGGTATGCTGGTGTAATTGCTACATCTTTATTGAACAGGGTACACTTTATAAAATTACCTGCCTGCTGAGAGCTAGTCACAAAAAGTACATTTACATATTCTGTGCTTGATGGATTTTTCTCTTGTTTTCTCCTGTAACTTGTTTATTTACAAAGGCAGCAAGTTGTAATCCTATCGCTATTCAATCTAAGCCTACATAGAAGTGGACGTAATAAAGCCCTATTTCACGATGGAAAGAAGACATTATGTGATCATTCGCCAACCAATGACCCTCCATATTGGGACAAAAGTGAGTAGCAATCCTATTTTTAAACATTGACCTCCTAGCAGAACCCAGGTTTCAGGAATGTAAGACTTCTGGAAATTTCCAGAATTGGTCATAATTGTAAAAAAAAAATTCTGGAAGTAAAAATAAAAAATTGATTTGAGTGATGTTATTTCAGCATAAAAGCATAACCACAGTTTTTGGTAGGGGGTATACCCCTGTATCTCCTTCTGTAGCCTTTTGTTTGGACGACTCTTGCATAAAAGTTTAGCATCGCATGTATGCGTTTCACCGCTGGGGCAAGGGCCAGATCAATTTTCAGAAATAATGATATGCCCACTTATATCCCTGAGGTTTAAGCCCCCTCCTTTGTTGCTAATGGTAAACAAGGTAAAATGATGTAGTGCATGTATGTTAAAGGTCCATGGCCTGATTGCTAATAGCCTCGTCCCAAGGACCCCCTGATTTTACCGGAAGTTGGTCTAAATTTTGGTGTCGGAAGAAAACTACTATTTTTCTCATTTTGCGTGTGAAATCTTGGTTCGGATGTTATGAACAAACACTCATCCCATTTTGTCGGCCAATATTTGTCTTGCACAGTATTCTATGGGCTTACAAAATCATGTTTTAGCTCTTACATAAAAATGGATTGAAGTATCAGCATGAAACTTTACAGATGGGGTATGGGGGTCAAGGTCGTTTAATCAAGAGGAGAAATTTATATAATAAAATCTGGCCATTCCCCCTTTAAAAATGTAAGTTACATACATAGATCCAAGTGAGAAACACCCATTGTTGCTGCCCAGTGGCTGCATCCTTATAATCAGAAATTGACCTTTTTATCTTAACTATCAATATGGGTCCATCCAACATTTTTGGTCGTCATTTTTCATTTGTTACTTTATTGTGAAATGATTTCATCGCAAAATGACAGGCACTTTTCTACCATGCAAACAAACAGAGGTCAATGTCACCAATGGTTAGCCTCTTTCCAAGACCCTGTTGGTAGCCAGTTTGTGATTGAACCTTGTAAAAAAATAAAGCCTTATGTCTTCGATAGAGTCCACAACAGATTCTAGGCTTGCAGCAAGTGCCTTCAAGATGAAATGGTGTCACACTAGACAAATTGATTTCTTCATCCTAAATGATAGATTCCCTACAACCCCAAGGCTGTGACCATTTATGTGTTAAGTTGGACATCTCCATATACAAGGTCAGGTTCTTACTTGTGACGTAGCCTATACTAGTGTCTGCATTTATAACTCAATGAGTTACTGCTACACAGTACATTCATTATTGCACAACCTAGAATGTAGTTCCCCAGAAGTGCATCAGTTACTGGGTGCACAGTGAGGTGTTGCCTTTGCATTAATTACCATTTGTACTCTTTGAAGTTGCTCAAATTACCCCTCATACTATTGATGGTAATTTGAATGTGTTCATGCAGTGGCATAGCCGGGGGGGGGGGGGGACTCCCACTGGGGCTTTGCCCCTGGAACACACCAGGGGCAAGCCTTAGTTTTCCGTCGGTTCAGATTCAACACTGCCCCCTCCATATCAAAATCCTAGCTATGCCCCTGTCGTTCATGCATTGTTCATGTGTGTCAATGCACTTAAACCAAATTATTCCATCAGCCAATAACTTCTTTCATCACATTAATTTTCATCAGCAAATCCAAGACCAGACATGGCATGGTACAGTAGCTGGAGTACTGTCAGTAGGCAATAAGTTGTTATTCCGATCAGGGGCACAGGAATTTGGCGAGTCTGGCTGGTGGTGTCTCATAGAAAACAAACCTCCCACATTGAAACCAGAATTAACAGGTAGGTTTGAATCAATCCCACAATGCATTGTGATGTCAGTATTAGGGATGAAAAGTGTTGAAGGTGTTTAAGAACCACAAGACATTTCATGATCATGCAAAAAATTCTTAAGTATTAGCACTTTGTGGGCTAAAATGAGTGCAAATGTCAGTGTTTTATGTGTTAATAATAGGATTTTTGTGGGATTACATGACCTTATTGAAGTAAAATTCCAAACTGGTGCATTGTGGGATGAACTCAATACAACCTCTGGGCTTAGACTAAGAAAATCTCCTCCTTTATTTATTTCATTATAAGGTCATTACATAGTGTCATGCCGCTTATCGCTTTGCCACTCTTATGATGAAATTTACGTCACTATGCAATCATGTCAGAATCGCTAGCGGTGACCCAAGTGGCAAAGCGTCAAGCCGATAAATCGATCTCCCTGCCGCTCGGGCTGCCGCCTTTTTCTGTTCCCACGCTCAAATCGCATTGAGTTGACTTGAGTTCAACTTTAGAGCGGTGCCGCTCGATGACGTAGTTCAAGCAATAGCGCCGCTTGACTATATTAGCTCAATCCTGCAAGCGGCGTACACCAAGCGATGTAATGACCTTTATATGTTGATTGCAAGGTGTGTTGCATATAAACTATTGGACCCTTATTTCAAAGAGATGTTCAACCAATAGTTTAACTAAACAACTGTTCTGGTGGATAAGTAGCAATTCATTAAAATTATGAAGAAAGGATATATTTTTTTAACCCTATACCTGGGAACCTGGGCTTGAAGTAGCCCAGATTTGCTTCAGTGATTTCATTATTTTAGCACAGTGAAGCTGAACCATTGCTTAAGCTAGTGAGACATAGGCAACTCTGGCTGGAATCTGCCCTTGATTTCTAGACATAATGTCTTGCCTCTAGGCAATTTTTCAATGAAACTCCAACCCAATATCGTCTGGTTTGCCCACAAAAGTGTGCTGGCAGGAGGTCACTACAGGCCCAGCTTTACCGCTAAAATCCTTGGTGTGCGAGGCCCAGGAAATTGCCTAGCATGGGCCAGGTAAAGGGTTAAAGTAATAGAGATATTTTAGTGCACTGTTTAACTAATGTCAATGAATCCAAACTACCCAATTAAGCGAGATTATTTTATGGTACACAGTTATTTGTTTTTTCATTGCTTGTGTATTTTTGACACAGGCCTAGCAGCAACAAGAGCCAACTTGGCAAGGAAGCCTAAGATTCCTTTTGAACCAACCATCAAGCTAGAGGGTTTAAGAAACAGGAAGAGAGGATCATCAGTAGAGTCGGCTATTGAACTCAAGGAGAAACGCTCCAGGACCCAGGTATGGCTAGTATTTGGCTGAGTATCTATATATCTGAATTTCTTAGGTATCTGTAATTTACTTCGAAACAATTCAGTAAGATGGCTTATCGGCAGTGTTATCCATGGATGTGTGCATGTAATGACTGATGCATGTCAGTTGAGGAGCTTTCTACATTGAACGAGTTAAAAAACATGACAATGAGTATTCACTTTTATGTGGATTTTCATGTACAACAAAATTTTAAGTAATCATAAAATACGAATATTTATTATCTTTTCCCTGAATATGGCCAACGCCCAAAACCAATGTGCCCTTGGCCGGATTTCAAACCGGTGCGACCTCCGTAGTCTAGAACGGCGCCCTTGCCAACTGCGCTCAACAAGCTTGGGTTGGTTAAGGAGCGTAGATATATCCCCCTATAGGTGTTAATTCCGAAGTGTGCCCTTGTCCCTCGCTTTCCTAGTGGATCGCATCAAAATTGGTATTTTACAATATAGTAGTATTAAGTAAAACCAAAGTTTTAAATCCGGTTTTTTTGTCCCCGCTTCAACCGGGGTGGCCGGATTCAACCAGCACATTCGTAGCAATCGCCCTTAACTGACTTCCTCCTTCCCCTCTTCGCCCGATTCAACGCATCCATCCCCCATCCCTCTCAACCCAACCCTCCTACTCTCCTCCTCCCCACTTGCTTCCCCATGTCCTCTTTGGTCGGCCCCCTCTTCCTCAAACAACCCACCTCAAACTCATAAGCCCTTTTTAAAACAATGCTCCTCATCTTTCCTCAGCACGTGCCCATACCATCTTTATACACCATACAAACCCATTTCGCCTTCGCCACTCGGTCAGCCGCCTCTTCCAAACTCCAACATTCTGCATGAACAATCCTCAGTCTTTCTTCTTATCCATCAATTTCACCAGCACACATTGCTCTCACCATTGCTTCTCTCTCTGCCCTTCGCAAAATCCCAGCTCATTTTCACTCAGGCCACCATGTCTCACTCCCATACAGCATCACTGATCTCACACAACTCGTGTACATACACCATCCCTTTATCTTCAAAGGAAATCTCTTCCCATGTAAACAACTCTCCATATTCTCTAAACTTCACCCACCATACCTTACTCTGGCTTCCAGCCGCCTCACATCCACACCCGACACCAGGCAGGCCCGGATCCAGGAGGGGGCCTCTCGCTCTCGGTACTTCTGCAAAATCTTGGAAAATCACGCCCTTTTGACAAGTTTCAGCCTTCAGACCCCCCCCGGTAATTTTGACGTTTTTCAATCCTGGATCCGGCGCCCCTGCGCACTAAGCCTGTCCCCTAGGTATGGTAACTCCTTCACTGTTTCAACCTCCACCACATATATCACCGTAAACAACTTTTCCACCTCCTTTCCCACTCCTCAACTCCCTTCTTGCATCTTCCGAACACAAAGCTCTTTCAGGGTCACTCTCTGCATCTTTGTGCATCTCCCATGATGCCAATTTCCCACATTTCCACACCACACTGAATGTGCCTGACCCTCTTTCCACATATTCCACATGGTCCACCTTACTCACTACCATCCTCACCCTCCTCCCCACTCACCATCCACTTTAGTCTTCCCATGTTTACCTTCAGGCCCTTACTCTCAAATGCCTTCTTCCACGTCCAAAACTTCTCCCTCACAACCCCTCAATTGTCTCACACATTAAACTAAATCATCATCATACAGCATCTCAGCTCATCAAACCTTCTTTGCACTCTCAGTAACCACATCAACCACATTACAAACACCAACGGCGACAGCACAGAAACCTGATGCACACCCACCTTCATCACCTCAACTCCTCATAACAGCTCAGACCCTACTCTTCCTCTTGTTTTTGCTCCTTCATACCGCCTCATCACCGCTCTAACCAGCCACTTCTGGTAATAACCACCCTCTTCCTCATTCGCCCACATTCCATCACTGTTCCTCGGCACTCTATCAAAGGCCTTCTCCAGGTCCACAAAGCACATATACAGCTTCTTCCCTTTTGTTCGATATTCCTCTTGCATCCTCCTCAGAATGAACACTGCATCTATCGTTCCCTTCCCTGGCATAAAACCAAATTGCATCTCATCCACTTTCACTATCCTCCGAATTCTGTTCTCTAATACCCTCTCCACAATTTTCATCGCATGCTCCAACAACTTCACACCCCTATACACACCACAGCTCATTGCATCCCCTTTTCCCTTAAAAATTGGAACTAACACACTCACAGCCCACTCCACCGGCATTCCTCCTCCATCTAACACCCTCTGACACAACTCCATCATCACACCAATCCCTATCTCTCCACTCGCAATAATCTCAACACTCACTTCCGATGGTCCAGCAGCCTTTTCTGTTTTCATTTCTCCAATTGCATTTACCACTTCTTCCTGACTGACTCTCTCAACTGGCCCTTCCACCACATCAGCCTCCACCCTCTGATCCTATTCATTCTCCTCATTCATGATTACAATTTATATTTGTTTTAGAAATTTTGGAGGTCTGAAACTTATATTACAATTCCCTATGCACCAAACCTGCAAGGTTGGAATCAACTAAAAAGTTGTGAATAATCTTTTCTCGAGGATATCTAGTAAACAATGAATAAAACAGAAGGTGTAGGAATCACAAAATGCACCTTTAAGTACTTGTTTGATTAAAAGTGTTTTTGTTCTTGTTTTCATGGGTTTGAGCATAAAGATTAAGTGTTTAAATTCATCTCTGTGGTATTACATTTTATTGTAGGAAGCCAAGGAGATCCGTAAAGCCAAACAACAAAGTGAGGAACAGAGTAAGAGAAAAGCTCAGAAGGACATCATTGGTGATATCGATGAGAGCAGCTTGGATAGCTTCCCTGGGAGTGAGGTAAGATATGGTTCAAGATAGGTTCAGTGTCACAGGGGAGATCAGTGTCACAGGGGAGATGGGAAAAGAAATGCTCAGAAGCACATCATTGGTGATATTGCAAAGAGCAGTTTGTATATTTTTCCATTAATGAGGTAGATGTGCTGGCAAGAAAGGTTAAGCTACGGGGGATGGTAAAATAGCTGAGTAAGGCATAAAAAATATGTTTGTTTGGCGTAACGGAGAAAAAATATCGGGGTCGGTCGAATTTTTCACCCTCGCGCTTTAGCGCAGCGAGGGTGATAGTCATGACGTACGAGTCTCGATTTTGTATGTGTGACGACTATCAGGGGCTTCATTTTTGATCGTACGTCGATGAAATTTTGGTAGTGGGTAGGGATGGATATGGGACAAGTCTCCATAGAGCGATATCCCGAAATCG